>CAHIKZ030002126.1:80000-122500 GCA_903632075.3 Acanthosepion pharaonis | reverse complement strand
ATATATATATATATATATATATATATACGACTCTCCGTCGAATTCGTCGTATGAGAGTCAAGCAGATCAGTTCATAGGGACCGACAGTCCGACACCAACCAGCACATGAGATTTGATTATAGTGGTGAATGTTTTCTGCAGAACCATCCACACATTTGAAGGCCCGAATACAGAGACTTGGTGTGTATGTATATATATATATATATATATATATATATATATATATATATATATATATATATATATGTGTGTGTGTGTGTGTGTGTGTGTGTGAACAAGGATGAAAAGAATGTATATACATTTAATATTTAACATTTAACCTTCTACCGACACATTTCCAATACCCTTCCTTCTCCTCCCGCTCTATCACACTTCACGTCGTGCGTTTATTTATTTTGTTAATAATAAGCGTTCATTAATTTAACAAAAACAAAGCGTTAGGAAATCAAGTGACCAGAATCGCCTGAAGATATCGAAAGGTTGAAAACAAGGTAGCGCAATCGCCTGGTCTCTTAATTTTTGTATCTAAAAGCTCTACATGGTAATTTTTTTTATTTTTTCATGCTACAATTTCCTGGTCTAATTCAACTGCGGACATTAACTTTATTACGCACAATCACACACACACACACACACATATATATATATATATATATATATATATATATATATATATATATATATATATATATATATATATATATATATAGCATTATATATATTACGTCTTATAAAAGAGTATAAACATTTATGTCTACTCAACTCGTATAGACGAATTCTAGCCTATTTTGTTGCGTTCACCTTCACCTCGGGAATGACATGAATCGGTCTCTTCTTTTTATGCTTTCTGAATTTGGACAGTCTAGAAGAAAATCTACTTTTCAAACCAAGGAGAAAATCGCAGGGTAGAATGTGTTTCCTACAGCTGGTTAACAACATCTGTCTAGAGTAAAGATAACCCTGAATAGAAAATCTGCGTTACAACCGGCAAAGGTATGCTGGCCCAAATATTTTTAATGGCAAATTTAATAATACGCTGTGAGGAGTAGTGTCGAATAAGCCTCTTATATTTTGTTCGGTCAAGATGATCAAGGTGAAACCACAAAAAAAGATGATAAATATCTCATTGCTTGTTTATTAATGTCGACTGCAGATTACATAAAACGGTATTCCTCCATTCCCACGTTTTGATTAGTTAGGAAAAGGTACTCAACCAATCGGGTTACTCCTAAAAGGCCCACAGTAAAATCATAAGATGAAATTCTAGTTGAGACACCCCAGTTGTAACTCCACGAAAATGAGCGCCTCAATTCACTGAGCAATTTCAATTAACAAAATTTTAATGTTTCGATGGCAAATGCAAACTTGTTAAGCTTGAATTTGCCATCAAATTGAAAACCGTAATGTCGCAGGTTGTGAGACTGCCAAAGAGGATGATTCGCGTTCACTACAATCTTAAGCTGTTCAATTATAGCACTGACGTTATCTTCCCAAAATATCCGCATAAACTGTGCCTCTTAATCAGTAACCGCCTACTTCGAGTGGCTGTTGTACAGAGTGAAAATCATTCTAACAGTAAAAAAATTCAAAATATATTGCGGATTTTACGTCTTGGAATGAACAAGCAAACAGGTGGTATCACTGATGTGATTTTAAGGACTTTCTTTCAGCAACTAACTTCAGGATCTGACTAACAAGTGGCAGTAACACAGGCTACAAATGCCAGCAAATTCACAAATTACTCGCAACTTGCTTCAAAATCACTGCGCTCCTGAATATATATGGAGATTTTCCAGACTAAATCTGCCCTCAAATATTTCAATCGATTGGGTCAGATGCTCCCAAATGAGAAAATGTCCTACTCAATTATTTTTTACCATTTCATCCTCCAATCAGAAGTTAGAATGATGTCAACAAAAGAGAACTTTTTAAAAAAAAAAGTTTTCCTTATCATTACATCATCGAAGTTTCATATTTACACACGCGCAACGATTCGAGACATTTCTATTCAGAAAATATTTCCCACAAATTTACTTTCCGCTCTGACCTGACCTAATGTCATACTTCTCAACAATTAACATTTTTAGTCAAAAGAATATCTGATTTGTCTGAAAACAAATTTTCATTACTGTTCACTTCATTTTTTTTATGATTTCCAAACAATTATTTTAAACGTTTTTTTTTTCAGTTTATAAAAAAACACTTTCCGTTTTAGAATTTACTGAATATTTGCCTATTAATATATATTAGGTGGCAAATCATGCTGTTTGGGTAATTGAAACGATGAGATTTAAACAAAATCGAAATATTTCGAATAATTCAATATTCGTGGAACTCTCATGAATGAAACATTAGTGTCGTTTCATTTTATTTCTTTTTAAAGGAAACTCAAAAATGTCTGTATCTGAAAGATTTGACGTGATATGAAAATTCTAAACATAATCGAGTCGAGTACAGTGTCAGTGGTTTGAAATATGGGTAACACACCAAACAATTTCTTTACACAATGTTTTTTTATGTAGGTAATTGCAACAAACAACTGTCGAGTGACATCCTTTACACCGAGGAAGGAAAAGAGTAACGTATCTAACAGATAGACTAAATATGAGGAAAAGTGGATAAATTTTGAAATACCAACAAATAACTGAAATTTTCTACAAACTATCGACTACACCCCTGCCTTTCATCCTATTAATTAAATTAGAAGATACTCTCTAGAAGATTATAAATAATATAATTTTAACATAAAATATGCAAATAATACATTGTTGATAGCAAACGCAGAAAGGAAATTACAAGAACTGCTATAGAAGATAGTTAAGGAAAGCTAGAAGCAAGGACTAAACATCAAATACAAGTAGACAAAATGCATGATTGTCAGTAAAAGGAACAGCACGACATGCAGATTACAAATTAGAGATATCAAAATTAAAGTATTACAACTATTCATATACCTAGGAAGTGTTTTAACTGAGGACAGAAAATATGACAGTGAAATCCGAAGGCGCATTGAAATAGCAAAATATGCAAGGCAAATTATTGAGAATTCTTTTAAAACAAGGAAAAGAATAATGAACTGTTATATAATATCAGTCCATCTATATGGCTGTGAATGCTGAACAATCTCCTAGCAAATGAAGAGACTTGCAGTAACAGAAATGTGGTTTTACAAAAGGATGGTGATAATAGCCTGGACTGAACATGTGACAACGACAAAGTTTTAAAGAAAATGGAAACAAAAAGGACAATTTTTCTTAACTTTAGGAAGATACAGTTGGAATTTCCAAGGTACATAATGAGAAAAAACGATTTGGAAAATTTGAAACACACAAGACATATAAGTGGGCGGAGGTAAAAACGCTTAACCTACCTAGGGACCTTGAACGAGTGGATGGCAGTGTAAGGTTTAGGAGATATAACAAAAAGATAAAATTTATTACGATTTATAACAGATTACAGGAAATTGCGGAGAGCCATAATTGCCAACTTCCTGAAAAAATGCGGCACATAGAAAAAGATTTTATGAAACATCATATCTCAAATAAAAAGGACTTCTCTTTTAGTGATGCTGCTTATCGAATTCTCTTTTGAATCGCAGCCCTAATGCGACAAAGAATGATAATGTCTCTGTGGATAAGAGCTACAAAACTGCTCAGTATTTATTCTTTTTTATTCTTTCTGTTAGGTTTTGCGGAATACAAAAGCCATTATACATTTCTTTTTATTGGCACTGCATAAGAAAAACAATATTTGTATTCTTTTTATTTTTTGAGTTTGGATGTTTTGTTGCCATTTATTATTATTTTATTCTGATTCTCCTCAAGGTGCATTGTGTTATCGAGCTTTGAAGAAACCAGATGGATATTTTATTTTTAATTACATTGATAAAGGAAATAAAAATACTAATTTTTCTGATTCTTTGCTTATTTACTATAAATGCATTTGTTTTGTTTTTCTTTTTGTTTTGTTTTTTTGCCTCGTGTTTTAAGTGATTCCTAAAAAGTGATATTATATTTTATTAATTGAAGATTATGAATTCATGGATGAGAATTCTTATAATTGAAAAAAATTGATATAAAAGACTTCTGGCAATTTTCTTTGTAGCTTTGTTTCCAGTCCACCTCTTCCCGGTGTTATATCTTCAAAGTAACATTTCCAGATATATAATGTACTACTAGTATTTACCCGGCATTGCTCCCAGCGTAAGGTTTCACAAAATGATTTTAAAACAGAATTGCTTTAGCACCAGTGTCCCCCCCGCCACAGAAACACACATGCACACGCATAGGCTGAGAAGCCTAGTTGGTGGAGCAACAATTAGATGTGGTGGCTCTAAAGTTAGACGCGTCGACAGAGTGCATATGGTGTATGCGTTACACGTGTAAAACTCGGACCCACACTATCGATTGATCGAAATGAAACACGTGTATGCACTCGATCGATTGATCGAACTGGAACTCGGAGTGTTGATCTTAAAACGAAAAATACCAGTAGTTTTTTTTTACAACAGCATTCAAGTAAATATTATCTTGGTAAATTTGGGTGCTAAGTGCGTTGAAGATTTTCTTTCATGTTTCTATTGGCCTTAGTTTTTAATGTCATGTTCACAAACTCAAGAAAAAAAAATAACACACGCAGAAAACTACATAAGTACATAAAATAATTGCCCTTTGTAACCTTACTTCCAAACGTTTAATAATTTAAAAAATGTATTAGGTTTTTATTTAAAAAAACATGCAAAAAATTTAACATTTTTTTTCCAAAATTCGACCTTAATAGCATTACTTAAAAAGTTCACATAGTTTAAAATTTGCATTCGGTAGTAGAAAAAAAAATCACTTCTGAAGCAAAAATCGTTTTACACTAAAAGTTTTGCCCCTTATAACATTACTTTGTATAATTAAAAAAAAAGAAGAAGAAAAACAGCCCGCGTAGAGTTGTAATCACAACTACAATGGATTTTCCTATCTTGGTGCTTTTGAGCGCAAAAAAAAAAAAAATCATGACTTGCAGTGTCCCCGCTTTGACCAAAAGAAGATATAGCGTTCGCGGACACCTGTAGCAACACTGTAGAAAATTTAATTTATTCATTGTCGGCTGCATTCAATAAACATATTCAAACGAAGGATTTCTGCATAAATATACCGTTTTAATACATACAGAGGCAGGCACACATACACACACACTCTCTCTCACACTATGAATAAACAGCAAGACATGAGGAAAACCTTTCCCATCGCTGTAAATTTTTATCATGATAATTGTTCGGATGAGCGCTTCGCTTTAGTACATAGACTTTAAGAATTTAAGTGCAGTACTAGATTGGCTGCAAGCTCTCATCAATTTGCAGGATGCGATGGATAAAATTGTCTAAATTATGCAAAAATGAAGATAACACTGACATCTCATTTTAACAAATATATTTACCAAAATTACACAAAAATATCTTGAAATACTAAAGAATAAATTTATTCAATAAAATCGCCATTGATTTCAACCACTACCCCAGACGACTTGGAAATCTCCATGCAGAAAGAATATAAACAAAAATTATCTCTTTTTACAATGTGTCCCATTTTCATACAGAAGAGAAAATTTTTGCTTATCGTATGTGCGCAACGTTAAAAGCCAGTAACAATTTATACGTCCATATAGCCTCTTGTCATCCTATAAGATAATTTTTACTTCATCTACATTATGCTTTTTCTCTTCAGGACCTGGGTGATCTGGGGGTCAGAGAGGTCATTATTTGCGCGTAAGAGTTGCTTGAGAGCAATCCAACATTCTCGACAACAGGAACACTCACCTCGGGAAAACGGGTTGGCCAACATCCCGCACCAGTGCACAAGTCTCCGGGGTGGGAAGTTCTTATGGCGTCATTGGGTAGCTTTTGGGCCTTGTATTAAGTGAAAAAATATTAAAAGAAAAAAAATTGTGTATGCATATTTTTTGTTTAATGTTTCCTCAATCATTTCATAGCTAGTGACATTGCCAAATCAAAAGATATTTACTTATCAATGCAAAGTGTAATCACAAAATCTATAAAGGAACAGAAGATTACCCAAACGTCACTTGTCATTTTGTTATGCCACACGACACTACCTTTGATGTTTTGATTTCAAGTCAGTAATAAAGAAAAAACAATAAAATTAATAATTTTCCGTCCGTTTTCAATACCCTATCTGATTTGGGAAGGTGAAAGGTTTTCTTTCAATCTCCTAATGTTCCATAATCTACCTGATAGGTCCTGACTTTGATAAGTTTGAAAACAAAATCAAAATAGATCTTTCTATAGGCTATACTCAAAGACAGTGATTGCAAAGGCTAATGTAAAATATAAAAAGAATGTAAGTTATGCTGAAATATATATTATTGAGTTGTTACAAGACAATATGGACTAAAGGACACATCACGTTCAAATACCAGTTCCCCTTACCATCATCAAAGTTAAACAAACTTGAACCTGCCAAATACATAGATGAGTATACCAGGTGTAAGCTTTCATGTGCAAGTAATGATATGGATAATGGCTAAAAATTGGAAATCTTTGGGCTGAGTTCATATTCTTTTGGGGTCGATGTATTCACATATGCGCAAATGCTGTGCCTTAATTAGTAAGAATTGTGTCACTAAACCATTATTATTCTTATAATCAAAAACATCTTCTGGTTTTAAATAACAATCAAAGAATACATAAGCAGTAGAAATCGAATCAATAACAAAAACAGTACACGTTCCTACTGAGTATTTGTGTAAAGTGTTCGAGCCCAGATGAAAGTAAAAATTTTAAATGGTGATATTTATGGATAATGAGGTTTTTCCTATATCAAAATCTGGCATCATGTCATATTTTTGTCTATTTTTGTTTACTCTTGTGTTGTAAATTATCGCTAAATATAACCCTGAATTGAGTTTTTCTAAGTTGAATATTATTTGTGTGATTAGTATAAAAAGTAATCCATCAAATAAAAGGCCGCTTAAAATGATTTAGAGTCCTTCAAAATTTAGAAGTGAGGAATGGACAAATCTAAATTAGACGGCAATACACATTATGTACAATTGTCTGACTGGAATGTAGATCGTCTGACAACCAGCTTAGAAACGCTTCGTGTTGAGGAAGGCGATTGTAGAATAGAAATAAATCCATGACCCACAAGGCCGCTTAACACGTTCTAGTCTTTTAAAACTGGAAACTGAAGATTGAGAAACCCCAGCATAGGCAGCAATACTCCATTCTAACTGGAACGTAACTCGTTTTAACATCTGCAATAGAAATAGCAATAGAATACCGAGACCTTAACTACGCTTCGTCTAGAGGAACAAATTTGTAGAATAGAAAAAAATCAGGCAAAGACGTTTAATTACATTCCATGTCTTAAAAATTGTAATGATTGAGCAGTTCCAGCACCGGTAGCAATATTCTATATTTGGTCAGGTTTGATTGGAATGTATCCCGTCTGGACACCTGCCATAACAAAAGCAATAGAGTATCCAGTGCTTATTTACACTTCGTCTAGGGGAAGGCGTTTGTGGAATAGAAAATAATCCATCATCCGCAAGGCCGTTTTATTACTTTTCATGTTCTTCAAAACTGTAATGATTAAGCAGCTCCACCCCAGGTAGCAATACTGTGTATTTAGTCAGGTTTGATTAGAATGTATCTCGTCTGAACACCTGTTATGACAAAGGCAATAGATTATCGAAAGCTTATTAACACTGCGTTTAGGGGAAAAATAGAAAATAATCCATCAGCCACAAGGCCGCTTAAAGAATTTTCAACCCATTAAAAACTGAAATGTTTGGAATGGGGCAACACTGAGTCATGTAGCAAAACTCCATGTTTGGTCTGGTTTGATTAGAAAGTAGCTCGTCTGAAAACCTGCCCTGAAAATAGCAGTAGATTATCGAGAGTTGACTATCACTTTGTCTACGGGAAGAGGTTTGCATAATAGAAAATATTCTATGACATACAATTTCGCTTAAACACTTTTAAGTGTATCAAAACTGAAAAGTGACGATTGTGCAACTCCAACCCTATATCTCACTAATGTTTTCTCTTCTGTCTCCTGTAATTGATTGCCATGAAACGTTCAAGGCAAGGAATCGCTTTGAGTGCAAACGTTTTCGATGAGGAGAGAAATGTCTGGGTGTTATTTGTGATGAAATATGACTAGCTTGGTTTTAGAGGTATCAAGTATTACAAGCTAGTTCCTCCCCCACCGAACTGTGAGGACTCGATTCACACTAAATCTCTGAAACGTTTCATTTTTAGACGAGTCTATATTATTATTGTAAGTAATTGCAAAATATAATCAAGAAATGAGTTATTCTTAAACGGATATTTCTTTGTAGTTGTAATATTCAGCGTTGCTAGTGAACTCCACTCTTATGTTCGGAAACAAGTAAATATATCGACGAGCATCGCAGTCTTAGATCTCTCTGTATTACGGGCACGACATGTTAAAACGTTGATTTTCGTAAGATCACCTATGTTTAAGCAACTTCGAGCCTAGTCAGTACATAGATGGGTGACTGTCTGAGAATGTCGGGTGCTGTAAGCTTGAATGTTCGGGTGCTGCAATGGATGTTTTAATTGTTAATTAGAGAGCCGACTTTCAATTCCACTTGCGTTTGTTATATTCACGATGAATACTTTTCTCCCCCCGCCATCTATATGTTAATTAGTAAGAATTATATCACTAAAACCATTATTATCTCCCCCACCTCCAAAAACTTCCGAACAAAATATTTAGATTTCATTATTAAATAACCCATGGAGCTTAAAAAAAAAACAACCAAACAATTTGGATTTGTGACGGATTGAACCAAGCTTTGTAAATTTAATGTTAATACGATTTCCAAACTGAAAATGACCGCGTTTTTTAAATTAAAATAAAATTATATTCCTCCTCATTTCGCAAGTATCTCTTCACTCACAGATCAATCCAAACATTATGACCACGGACATTGTTGAGATTTGTCCAAAACTATGCAAAAGCAATAGTAAAGAAGACGGAGAATTTAAAACGTTAAATACCGCTGCTTTATTCAGAGTTTGCTGTCTGTTTGGTGTGCCAGTTGACCAGAAAATTATCGGCTGCTTTCTAACATCGTTAGAAGATATTTCTAATTCATATCGCGGCCGAGCAGAAAATATGAAATACATCATCCATTCCAGGTAACACTTGTTTGAACTCTTACCATCAGGGTGAACTTTTCGATATATTAGTACTAGAACAAAGCTCTTGAGAGCTGGTAAATTACGTAAATAATAAACTTAGGTAAAATAAACGCTGCGACACGGTTACAATTTTAAACCTATTTTAAACGTCATTATATTTTTTTATTCAATGATGTGTTTGTTTCACCTTTAGTGTATATATATATATATATATAGATACACCTAGTGAGCCAGACAAACCTACCTAGGTTTCACCTAAACGGATCGTCAGGGAAAGGTTGGCTAACAAGGCAAAGGGAAACACACATTTATAGGTAAAATCACGTGACAAAAAAAAACAAAAAAAAAAACACAACAACCTAAGTGGGGGGGGTTAAATATTTATTCAACAAAAAAAAAAAAAAAAAAAAAAAAAAAAAAACCTCAGTGAAAAGTCATTAACGGGAAAAATGTCTAATTTAGTAGCCATGATTTTTTATGTCTACATACATTGAGAATTTCAGTTTTAGAGTTCAATAGTTGGTTATATATATATATATATATATATATATATATATGTTGGTGCACCTAGGGATTGGTGTTTTTGCTGTTCTCTGATGTATGCTGCTAATATATTTAAGCCCCCACCCATATATATATATATATATATATATATATAGATGAATGCTGCTAATACCTTTAAACCCTAATATACACACGTTTTATCAAAGTTTCTAATCCAATACTTGAATGTTCCATATTAATAATCATATTACACAGTTAAGAATTCAATAACACCCACAATTGTGAAAACTCATAATCATATTAAAAACAAAAAATTTCACTTGTCTAATAATTGATTCATATTTGTTAATGTGTGCGTATATTCAAAGTGAACGAGAAGGAGGCACCATGCAGTATATAGTCAGCGGTTGATAATTTGTTCTTATTAATTGGCCACATCGTTTAACGTACATTACCGGTGTCTACGCCTTATACCCGAAGCATCCGGAATATATTTATTAATTCTTCCTGTGAGCAATCAAATATCGATAGATTTTCCCTGATGTTGATACAGCTAGACTATAGCCATCAAACGCATCTATTAAAACAGGTGACGGGAACTTATTCCTTTAACACTGTTTTATTTTGAGTGAATCCGATGGGAAAACGTCGATAAATGAAACAGCGACGAATGCTGCTAATAGCTTTAAAGAAGCGCACACACACACACAGATAGGATAGGAGTAACTTTTCTGTGTACAATGTTCAGCTAACTAAATTATTATACGCGTGCACACACGACACACATATACATTTTAAATGTTGGTGCACCTTGTCACTGCTAACCAATTTCTTTGTGCATTGCAGAATAAGAAGAAAAACATTTTTAATTATACGTTATTCATTTTACACTTACCTCTCAGCAACCCATTTCGTTTCGCTAATTCCTATTTTTATTCTTGTACCTAACTGTGCCTTTCATCACATCAAAATAAATTACTCAAGGCCAATTTGCTTGTTTATATTCTTTCTGTCTTTCATTTTTAAAAGCAAAAGTTATTCAACCAACACAGTAAAAGGTAACTTTACCTAAGAAATAAAATAGAGGAAGTATCTAAATAAAGTTATCATAAAACAATCTTCAACAGAAATAATTAGGTTTTTAAATATTGACACGAGTTAAACAATAATTTGATGTCAAGTGGAGTAATTGATAATGGTTTGGATTGAGAATCAGAGACAAGTTAGAATTCCAGTTTAGTTTATTACATTCAGTTAGGGCTAATACACTTGGAAAATACCAACTATGGGTAAATAGCAGGATAGACTGGGTCGTATAGCTTTGGGTGCTAACCGGTCTAAGAGAAACTCTGGATTCAAAACCACCCTGGAAAAAATTGGACTTTCAATCTATCTTACCCAAGACACACCACTCCAGCAACCGTTGCATAAAATGTGGTGATCGTGATTAACTATGATCATAGAATCCATATTCACTAATAAGAGTGACACAGATTTATCAATGCACAATAAGTGGACAATATTAAAGGAAATAAAAGTCGTTTTCTATCAATATTATTATTATTAGTTTCCTCAATCATTTCATAGCTAGTGGCATTGCCAAGTCAATAACGATATTTACTTATCAATGCAAAGTGTAATCACAAAATCTAAGAGAAGGTTACACAAACGTCACTTGTAATCATTTTGTTATGTCACACGACACTACTTTAAAAAAGTACAATGAAATTAGCAAATTAAAAACAAAAAATTCAAAAAACAATCAGTTTTCAATACACTCTCTGATTTGGGAAGGTGAAAGGTTTTCTCTCACTCTCCTAATGTTCCATGATCTACCTAATAGGTCCTGACTTTGATAAGTTTGAAATCAAAATCAAAATAGATCTTTCTATAGGCTATACTCAAAGACAGTGATTGCAAAGGCTAATGTAAAATATAAAAAGAATGTAAGTTATGCTGAAATATATATTATTGAGCTGTTACAAGACAATATGGACTAAAGGACGCATCACGTTCAAATACCTGTTCCCCCTACGATCAAAGTTAAACAAACTGTTGTTGCCTTTGATGATGTTGCCATCGTCGCTGGGCGGGGTGAAGGCTGTGAGCTCTTGGCGGGGCACGCTTTGGCCATATGCCCTAAGGCTCCGCAAAACCAATATGATCTGTACCTCCCCATCACCATCAACATCCTTCTCTCACGGCATACCAGTACATTTGGTATTTCTCTGAAAGCCTGTCGAGTCAGTGGTTCATGTAACACCATATCCCCTGTAGCAATTCCAGACTTGCTTATGCTGGAGGACACTTCTACTGGTCCATACTTCGAGAAAAAAAGGCCCCCCCAACCCCATGTGATTTTTGTTTGTCGGGTTCCCATTTACTTTGTCTGGAGTCTTAATGCTACTGTTGTCAGGATACTTCCAGCGAGTTGTTTCGTCTCTTATTCCGTGGCGAAGAGAAGGTCCCACATTGTATGGGATCTTCTCACTGCAACTTCTAGGCGTGATATCAAGGCTTTTTATGACCTTTTTCCATGGTTTCCCTGCTAATCCCAATCAATTTCCGACTTTTTTACGTTGATGGTCAGCAGGGAAATAATTCTTGAATAAACTGGATTCAGGGCTTCCGGTATCATCAGAAACTCGTTCTCTTGGACAAACGTTTCATATTTGACTCGTTCATCGTAGAACAACGAGTCCTTCTTTGGCCTGTTCTCCGACCAGGCAGTTTTTTTTTCTTTGGTGGTGATTTTGCATTAGTCCCGACAGCGCGTTTGAATTTTTCACCATGGTGGCACAAAACCACCATGGATGAACAAATAAAGGTTCGCCTTTGGGCTTGTTCTTAAAAACGAAGAAATAAGTCTGACTAAAGACAAAACAAAGTATAAAAAAATCAAACGTGTATGTGGAAAAATAAGCACAATAATTAAAATACGAAAAAGAAAAAAGTCAAAACGGGAGGAGGAGTTTAAAATAAAACAAGGAAACAAACTTAAAGAAAAAGTGAAAAAATGAAAACAGGTACACACAAATAAAAAGAAAAACTGACAAATTCAAAAATTTAACAAAATAAAAGTAATAAACTGAACTATTTGTAAACAAGGCAAACTTGGCTAGACCGAAGCAAAAATTCCAATGTAATAAGGCACTAAAATAGTGATCCGTATAATACTGTGGTTGGCTAGGTATTGCTGTCTTTCTGCTAGTAATGAGTCAAGTGAATTCCACAATGAATCTAACTGCAGAGAGATTTATTGTAAAAAAAAAAAATGCAATTGTGGCACAAGGCCGAAAAAAGGGGGAATGGGTTGAGACTAGTCTTTATTATCTTATACCGAGCTAATCCGATTCACGACCCATTCACTCTTTACAATTTGCACATTCACCTCAAGAACTCATCCGTCATCAATCAATCCTTCATATACCATAATACCGCATACTCTCAGGGAACCTGAAAAAAAAGGAAAAAAAAAACGCACCCCGTGGCATAAAAATTTAATAATTATAAATACATATACATAAAAACTTGATGATTTACAGTGAGAGGGGAGGGGATGAACCAAAAAAACAAAACTAAAATATCAAAACGAACAAAATAAAGATAATTGATGTTAGTAGGTCCCGTTCAATCCTCAAAAAGGGAGGCCGCTGTATTCTGCCCTTAGAAAAAATCAAGAGGCTCTCTCGCTACGGAAGAGGGAAAGTAGAAAATAATTACGGATAGGGGTGGAGAAAAAAAAGCTGACCCAGTCGAGATGAAAAGGGGACCAAAGACAAACAAAGGAGATTGAGAATCTCAACTTGGGTCATAACAAAAGATGCAGCCGGGAGCAGGCCAGAAACAACACTTACTCACATTAACTAGGTACTCTAAAAGCTTGTATAGCCTAACCAGGAAAGGGCTTCACAGGAAACCACCCTGATGCGAAATAGTTATACCTAACTGAGAAAAAATCAAGGGTAGCCCCGTTCATACGAACCAAGCTCGCCTCAGTCACCCACCTTTCGCTAAAGTCTGTCGAAATCAGCCGTTTTTTATCAGTTCTAATCTTCAACTTGAGCTGATGATCAAAGAATCAGACCAAATCGTGATGAGAAAGACAGTTGCCTCGCAAGACTTCCTCCAGTCGCGTCGTCCAAATCATCATTCGGGCCGTGGCCAGCAGCTATAGAAACACCATTCGGATTTTCTAACTGCAGTGTATTTATTGTATTAAAATACAATTAGGGCACAAGGCCAAAATGGGGAGGGGTTGAGGCTGGTCGCCACTAACTATCTTATACCTAGCTAATCTGATTCACGACCCATTCACACATTACAGTTTCCACATTCACCATAAGAACTCGTCCGTCACCAATCAATCCTCCATCCACCATAATACCACATCCTCCCAAGGGGAACCTACAAAACGCACCCCCAGCGTAAAAACAGCATGAAATCGGAATATTTTGAAGTTTTTCAACTGATAAATTCCTTTCATTTACTAATTTTTATCTTGGAAAAATGTACTAGTCGAACTTATTTGTTTTATATCTTGAGAAAAAGGTTTTGATATGGATTGTAAATCCGAAGTAAAATTACCCCTGCCAGAAAAGTGTATCTGGTTGTTTTTTTTATGTGTCTTGACTGAGATTGTTCTATTTATTACTTTTATTTATTGATTTTTTTGTTTGTTTAGGTTTTTGTTGAGAAATCGTCGTAAGCCTCTGTGACAGTACGAAAGTAATAAGACATAGAAACTTGTTCAACAATGTAGCGTGAAGACGTTCAACCTCACACGCAAAAAACGCTTCTTAAATGATCTATCGAAGTAGTCATATTGACAAAAATCATGAGTTAAGGCATGAATCGACAATACTAAATATGACATTTTATTCAATACCTAACCTGGTCAGTAACTCTCCAGAGGTAACACTGATCCGATGTATAGGGTTTACATTCTCTCTGTCATGTTTGAGAGTGCATACCACCTGAAGGGTGTTTGTTTATATCACCACACGTATCAAAAATTATTCTTACTTCTGCAAACCGGATGCAGGTGCATGGGCTTATCTATTTTGTGGTCGACATTAATCCCAGGTCAATTCCTGCACGCACCTCGTCTTCTTTGATGATCTGCTGAGAATTGCATGTAATGTCGTCTCATACTACAACGAGTTCAATCCTCACTGAAAACTACATTTTATGTTATGACTAAGCTCAGTTTAGTAATAGTTAAATAATACACACCTATGCCAGATTAGCCTCCTTGTAAAATCTAAGATTTCCGATGTTGATTTTGAGAAAAATTTCAAATTTGGAAAATCGGCATTCTCTGGCTTTGTGCTATGCTAAAATAAACAAGAAATTTGAAAGTTACTGTTATGATAGTGTTATCCAAATTAATCATAATATTCTGTTTTTCAAAATGCGATAAATTCTATTGGTTGTTTATACTCTGTTTTAATATCAATTTTTGTTTTCATAAATCCAAGAGAGAAATATTATCTACGATTCCTATTAGCAGATTCTTAGTTTAATTCATGGTTGGTACGTTTCTCAGTTTAATGGTGAGATACCAGTTTCCACAATTTTTGTTTTATGTACCAAATTCATTCAAGAGATAGCGATCATGGGTTTCAACAACATCCTGTCTTTTCTTTATTGAAATAACTTTAACCCTTTACCATCGCTCTTTGTCATTTTCCTGTCATCTATTCAGTTAAACTCGTTAAGTAGGTTTTATATTTCTGATTTATATTTCAGTTATCTCGTTCTTTTTGTTAGCAACAGTTTTCTTAGTTCTATTTTCCTTTCTGTCCAAATGACCAACCCATGTAGAAGTTATTTCCCCGCCCCCGCATGAAATTACTATATAAAGAACAATTTTAGCAATATATTTATTTTCCGAATTCATTTTGACATTAATCTCACTTGGATGTCCTACTCTAGGTATAATTATATATTATAGATAACTATGAGAGAAAAAGCTGAATAATTAAATTATGCTTGTATTGATAATAAAAATTAACTCAGCAAGCATAATAATTTTCATCTGTTTAAATTCGGTATAGACTTATGTAAATTTTGAGTCCTGTGAATTTCATATTTTTTCTTCGGCTCGACTCAAAAGGGAATGTGTAATATCAGAAGACGACGATGTTTACTGCGAACGCTGAAGAAAATAACATCATAATCAACGTTGTCTGGCCAAAATTATAGAATAAAATAAAAAAAAATTTTAATATACTCTATGCATGTTATTTTTTTAGTATATAACTATCAATTTTATTTTTACTTTGTTTTTCGCCTTTTTCTTTCACCTTTCTTTCTGTTAGAAACGTGTTTATTCACTCATCTGTTTGCATTCATTATTTTTATTTAATTATTTATTTGCCTTATTTAACATTTATTTATTTGTATGGTTATATGTTCCTGTATATGGATCTCATTTCATTTTACTTTATTTTACCTTATCACTGCATATTTTATTATTATTACTGATATCACTACTTTCAGTTAATTTAGTAATATTAATAGTAATAATATTATTACTAATTACTGTATTGATTCTCGGAAAAAATAAAGTTACCATCCTTGATTTTTTATCATTACGTTTAGCTTATTCTTTACATCAGCTTCTCTCTAAATCAGGATTTATATTTATTATTCCCAACCTTATTTTCAATCTTAGCTGCTGATCTGGGCCGAAATTCAAATTCAAAATTAAACTGCAATTCATTTAAATATTTTAAGATATGTATTTACATATTTATATGTTCCTATATAAGGTTTTTATTTCATTTTAATTTATTTTTCTTATCCTTATTTTAAATTTTCTTTTCTTTAATATGGTTTATTATTTTTATTAGAACTTTATTTTACTTTATTTTATTACGACATATTTTGTTATTGAATGGGAATACGTGCATTGACCATTAGGACCACGGAGGACTGGCTGTTAATAACTACCTTCAGGGATCTAACTGTTAGGAAGAATTTTATAATCGAGAAGACCCTTCCAGTGATTCCATAGCTAGAGAGCTTGTGAAGTAAAATATTGTGCCACACCTTGTCAATGGCCTTTGAGATCTAATGGTATGATGCTTTGTCGGCAAGAGCCTCACTAATTCTGAGAGTAGTGGTAGTTAGCACGTCAGCATTGGACCGGTTCGATTGAAACCCGTACTGCTAGTCAATGAAGAGGTTAGTTTTATCTAGTTGCTCGACGACCTTGCTGATGATAACCTCAAAAAGCTTATTGATGATACCGAGGAGATTGATGGGTTTATACTCGGAGGAGAAGAATCACTCGCCTGAGTTCCTGAAGACCGGCAATGCACTTGACATCTTCCACGGGTTAGTGAAAAAATTCTCCTTCAAGCAGCGGTTGAATAACGTCGCACGGATCATGGATAATTCCAGGTTGATATTCTTAATCACAGCTACTAGAAATTTGTCTGGGTCAGTGGCTTTCTTGGGATCAAGGCTTTTGATAAGTCTAGAGATTTTCGTGCTGTAATGGAAATATTATTGAGATTGCGCAGAGTGAGACGTGGGAATTGGGTGCGTGTCATCTTGCGTTGAGTTTGAGGCAAAGATCAAAGCGAAGTGCTTCGCCTTCTCTGTCGAGGAAGATATGATTTATAATAGTGGGAACAAGCGCTTTACCTCTATTCACAATTTGGTTGGCGATTTTCCAGAATTCGAGGGATCCAATTTGTTTCTTTTCAACCTTGACCTGAACAGTTTGTGCGTAACTGCATTTTGGGTTTACCAGAACTTTTTGCATTGATTGCGGGTGGTCTTAAATGCAGTGAGAGCCA
This sequence comes from Acanthosepion pharaonis, assembly GCA_903632075.3. Taxonomy (NCBI): domain Eukaryota; kingdom Metazoa; phylum Mollusca; class Cephalopoda; order Sepiida; family Sepiidae; genus Acanthosepion; species Acanthosepion pharaonis. Next base: position 105,004 of record CAHIKZ030002126.1, on the reverse strand, counting down.
AACTAGATCGCTCTTTGCGATAGATATTGAAGTAGTGGTTCCGGCGGCCTATGGCTGCAGCGCATTCAGGAGTGAACAGGGCTGATTGTTTAGTTTTTGTTGGAATTTGTTTTGGCTGTAAAACTCTATTTCAGAAAGGATCAATTCCGAGACGAGGGAAATTGGATGTCGACAGACGAGCTTCCATTATATAGGATCAAAAGACATTCCAGTCTGCCTCCGCGTAGCTAATATTCGTTCTATAATTAGGTATGTCTTAGTTTTGTCATCACTATAGACACTGAATAAGGAATGATCTGACGTACCTAGTGGGGGTAAAATATTTGATAAGCATTTATCACGTCAGGATATTAGAAAGATGTCGAGGTGGTTTGTCTGATATTCCGTCGCATGCGGGACGCGGGTGGGTTCTTTGATGACCTGCCATTAATTAATGGGCGATGGAGCTATCTGCAATATCTACGTTCTTCATCGGTTTTGTCCGAGTGGACTAACCACTCTTTGTGGTGGATATTGAAGTTACCGCAGATATGAACACTAACCGAGGGAAATTCACTGATGATGATATCAATCCTCTCAGATATTCGATCGAAGATTATTGTCCCTTTGATCTCTACGCGATAGAGAGTAAAGGCTTATATGGTACTATAGATAAATGTCATGCGGAAGCACATATACAGGAAGTCAGTGTGTTCGGTTTTGGCGTTCCTGCCACAGGGAAACCCGTCATTAATGTAGGTTCTGAGTCCGTGCTGACAGGATAGCTTACTCCGAATTTGCCCAAAGCTACTGATCCCTATAAGGCGGATAATGCCAAAACCCGGAAAGCATCTACGTGCAGCACCTTTAATAATAGGACAAATATAACTGAGGAAAGAAGATATAGGCGTGATACTCCGAGTGTACATATCTCGTCTGTCGAGCGGTCAAGGCAACAGAACTCCTCCTTGGGCCAGAAACATGGTACTGGCCAGAAACCGAAGGTGCCAAGACTAGCTCGCTCATACACTCCTGGTCAAAATCTTAAGACCAAATACAATGGGGTTACAAAAATTAATACAATACTGTTACTTTAATTGAAATATATTTGCAAAACATTTACATTTAATTAGAAAATCTAGTTTATTAACAAAGAAGTGAACATTTTAAGCTTTTGATTAATTTCAACAAACATTGAAAAAGTATTTTTGGTTGTTCATAAATATAAGACCATGTAAATAAAAATAGAAAATACAGAACAAATAAGTCACAACAACAATTTAATATTCAATATAGCCTCCATTTTTACGAATTACTTCGAAAATTCGCTTTGGCATACTCATCATTAACTTCTGCATGAAGGTGCATGGGGTGCTCGCCCAGGATGCATAAACTGCAGCCCGAAGAGCATCCACAGTTTCAAATTGTGATCCATGTCTATAAAAATCCTTTGCCATTCATCCCCAAACATTCTTGATTGGGTTTCGATCTGGAGGGTATGGCTGATGGCTCAAAAGCACCTTCAACCTTTAAGCGTTGTGGATTTCAGAATTATCCTGCTGGAAAATCCAGTTTTCCCCACATAGACGAGGACTTTCAGTAATTAGCGATGCCTTTCTTAATATGTCAATATAACTAGCAGCTGTTTGACGACATTTTACCTCCTGTAACTCAAGAGTTTCACTGTACAAAAATGAACCCCAGACTATAATTGATTCACCTCCACTGTGTTGTGTTGAGAAATTTCTTTTGGGGCACCTTTTGTACGCTAGTAATGCTGAAAACCGTCTGGGCCATCAAGGTAGAATTTGTTTCTCATCTGAAAACAACAATTTTCTTTTCATTTATCCACATCCCACGTTTGATAATCGGAAGCAAAATGTAAACAGGAGGTTTTGTGGCGAGGAAGGAGGCAAGACCTCTGCAGCCGTTTCATGTTCTTAAACCCTTTCTTATTTAAATGACGTCAAATTGTTCGAGAGCTGCATTCAGCATCTGTTTTTGCATTTATCTGATTTGATGTTAGACTTGAATGTCTCTTAACTTTTCGCCTAATGCATTAGTCTAGAAATGGTGAGATTTTATTGGGGCGACTGCTTGATTGTTTTAGAAGCATACACAATGACAGTTCTGCTACGGACAATTTCACTTGTAATGGCTCGTTGCGAAAGACAACATCTTTGAAGTTCAACAATCCTGTCGTGTTTGAACTTTGTCAAAATTTTACTCCGAGCAATTTTAAAATCTGAAATTTAAATTTACATGCCTGAAGCTATGAACACACTGACTAGTTCTAAAATTTTTGTCCAGTAATATTTTTTTTATACATGGTCTTATCTTTATGACCAATCAAAAATATTTTTTCAATGTTTGTTGAAATTAATCAATTAAAAGCTTAAAATTTTCACTTCTTTGTTGATAAATTGCATTTTCTAATTAAATGTAAATTTTTCGCAAAGATATTTCAATTAAAGTAACAGTATTTTATATTTTTTAACCCTTTTGTAACTGGTCTTAAGATTTTGACCAGGAGTGTGTAGACGAGGACTAAAAGACCCAATGAGAGAAGTGGGGAATAACGAGGGTTGCTCTGGGGTGCGTGTAACTCCCATACACCCATTTGATTTAGTATCGTAAAAGCATAGGTACTAGGGCGGGGACATGCAATAGCAAGTTATCTATTATGCTAAAAAAACTTTAAAATAAATAAAACGAATCTGGGCTTAGAATTGCAACTACTCTTGTCACAGACACCAAGTAGGAGATGGCATTTGGTTAGCAAATTTATTGGAATCAGTTAACCAAGGGGCCAGATGAAGGATTAAGGATCCGAGTGAGAACTGTGAGTGGGTTGTAAACTCAGAGAGAAAAACAACTTTTAATAAAGTTTTAGTATATATCCGGATCTCCACTTAATGGAGATGCGTGAAAAAATCTCACGGTCAGTTTACTACGTAGGAAAAACTTTCATTGAACCTTGTGTGTGTGTGCACAGCCTGAAGCAAAGATTAAGAGATAAAAATTAAAAGAAAAATAAATTACTGCAGAAGACATCCTATTATGTAGCGACATCGAGAATTAACATTAAATTTCTGGAAGACCTTTAACGCGGAGAAAAAATAAGTTGATCGGCAATTGACAATGAAAAAATTACGAAATCTAAAGAATTCCCGTTCTGTGTCCAAATTATCCCTATAGACAATCTCATTGTACCTGCAAATCATAGCATGGGTTGGCTCAAATTTTGTTAGTGAAATTTAGTAAACGAAATTGTTCGCAAGTTGTGTTAGAAAAAAAGTTACATGTCATCGAGAACGAGGCTTTTGCACGTACTCGTGTTGTTCGACTACTGATTAAACTGCAATATCAACTCTTCAGCAGAAAGTGCAACTAAGGATCCGTCAACGCAGTTTCAATATAAACCATAATTTTATAGCGTAAGTGTTTTAGAAACACAAGTTATTCCTAAGAAGGCGGCTGCATCAGGGATTAACTACCCACAGTTCCATATGAGCATAATCGAAAATAAGCGGACGCCTCTTATATATTATGTTAGGAAATCTAATCAATCTGTTTACACACATCATATTATATATATATATATATATATATATATATATATATATATATATATATATATATATATATATATATAAATTGATCAAATATCTTACGTATTTGATAGGGATTTTTTTTCATTCAATATGAATTTTTCTCATGATTTTCCTTACAGTGCAATGCTTAAAAACTATTCATGTTGAACCTTAGTGGCAAAGTCGATACTCACTGAGAGATAGATTGTCCAAAGGATCAACATTACTTTGTGACTGTTGAAGTCTCGTCTATATCTATCAATAGATATAATCTATATTTACAGCTGCTCAGTCGCCGATATTAAGCACTCTTCCCTCACATATATTCCAAATTTTAAACGATGCTGTTTTTTTTTTTTATTCTTTTGGAATCAACAATTATTTTACGTTTCGTGTCTCAAAAAGAATGAGAAACGATTGTTAAAAAGTTAATCTTTATTGAAGTATTTTCTGTTATCAGCCGATGCCAAAATAAAAAAAAACCGTCTACAAGAAAAAATCTGAATATTCATACATCTCTTATATAGGACAAGATGAAAAATGTGAGATTTCATTCCTCTTGAGACTTATTCTGTGGGACAGCATGCCTAGAAATCAGCTTTCTACAAATTTCCTATCTCTAAAATATTACCAAAATCATCGCTTCGTTACTACATGGTGTGATTTAATTTAAATGTATTGATATCATATTCTTCGTGTTTTATTTTAAGTAATAAAAAGAACCAGAATTAATCCCTTCTTTCATCGTATAGGATGAGTCCAAATTTTATGGATGTTAATGTACATTGAACGTGAATTCATGATTCGTTAACATTAAGTTAGAATGCTGATCTAACATATGGATTTCATGACATAACTATACTATCTGTGACCCGTTGGGTCATTGACGGTTCAGGGTATAAAACATTGAAATTGATTTCAACATTAAAAACATTGTCAGTTTGAAGAAAGTTGAAATAAAAATACATACTGTATAAAGAAGCTGTATTTTCAAATCTTATTCACTTAAAATTTGATACCTCCACGAATTGGGTATACGTATGGTTTAAAATGATCTTTTTTTCAAAATGAAAATTTTTTTTGAAGCTTTCAATTTAGCTTAAAATGAAAACTAAAGAATTAAATTTACTATACCCAGTAAGCAAGATACATTCGTGTATTCATTGGAATAGACTGTTTTTTTTTTCAGCAAAATCGATAACGTCAACCTGTTTAGCAATTTTTGTAGACATTTGTAAACAAAACTTAATTTTCCGTTTTAAAAATCTTGCAAAAGCAAATATATATTTCTGAAACATTATTTAAGAGAAATTGGCAAATTTAAATTAAGTTAATCTGATATGGAACAAATAATACAGCATGTTTTATGCAAACATTTTCTAATCTCGGGGTATTGTTTTTTCTAACGTATTAATCGATTTATTGACGGCGGATTGACCGCTGAACGTTTTCATAGGTAAGTCTGGTGTAGCAGACAACAAATTTCATTAGGATTTTGGGTATTTTTTTAGTGAAAGTGGGGACCACCCCTAAAACGCATGACCTTCTAAAAAATAGAGATTTATCGATTTGTACATTCATACTTCAGAAATTCTGCATATATATATAATTATTTATTTAAAAATATGATTCCAACACGCTACATAAGAGGTCTCATAACAAGGGCCGAAAACTTCAATATAATTATTTGAATTAAATTGAATTAAAGTAAGCTCTGTTCCATCTTCTAGCGAAATTTTTTTTGAATAACTTATTTCTGAAATTTACGTGTTTTAATAGCATATTCATTATTGAAATCAAAATTTCCATGGTAATAGCCAGGGCGAATTGTTTAAATAGGTAGGGGTGTTGGGTGTTAATAATAAGTATCAGTATAGAGTTACTTTCATAGATGTCAAGTCAGGGTAAGGTGGGGGTGTCTAAATTTAAAACGGAAGATGTTTTCGCCTAGTCTGGTTTACGTGTCTATGGAGATTTATTTATTTTTTTATTTTATTTCTTTATGAAAGGGATTTGTGTATATAAAAACTGCCGTAACATTTGTTTTTTGACGACCTCATAAAGGGTTATCATTTTTTGTAGGGTATTTAAACTATTTATTTGGGCTGAAAATTTCTGAAATAGTGCTTATTCTTTTTTCGATAGATGAAGGTATATGCATAATTATTGATAGAGGATGATTAGAATTGTGGTGTATATATAGAGGATTTGTGATTTTTTTTTGTAAGGTAGGTATATATTATTCATTAAATCTAATGTTATATCTAGGAAGTCTACTTCTTTAAAATTAGTATTTACAGTAATTTTCAAGTTTGGGCATTTAAATTCTCTGTGTAATAGCTTTCTAATTTTATCTATTTTAAATTTAGTAGACTTTCTTAAAACCATAAGTCCAACATCTCTATACAGTCAGACGTCGTTAATACTAGTTTCACGATGTGCTGTTATATCATATATATAAAAAACCCAATAAGATCAGACGACTCTGCAGAATCCATTGACCCCATTGTGATGTCAAAATGGTCATCAGAGTTTTTAATCCACTGATCGTGATTATGAATGATTACTGATTTTTTCGCAATTGTTTTTTCCTCATATGTTAGATCAGAATATTGGGCAGCAAAATCCAGGGCAGTCGTGAAAAGTTCCCTTGAAATTGATGGGTAGTATTCTTCAATGTCAAACTGTATTAGGGTACAATTTGGTTTCTCCTTAATATTATTAAATCCATTTGTAACTTCTTTGGTATTGATCCATAGTTTTAATCCCAGATAATTCTTTATTTGCTGGATAACCCTTTCCAGGATTTTTTTTTTTTTTATTTTTCCGATTTTAGGTCGGGTTAGTTTGAAAATTCTTGTAGTTGGATTAACTTCGAAATCGGGTTTATGATCTTTTATGGTGATATAAGCAAATTTGTCGGTTAGTTTATCTACTCTATCACTAATATTCAATTTATCCGTGATGTTTTTACTACTAAAATGTATGATTTAACCATGTTAACATTACTATTATTAGCCTTTTATAGTCCTTAAATTTCTTATGACAGTTTTGTAGTCATTTGTAGCTAATTTATAAAAATTTCCAGTCTTATCAGATTTTAATTTCTAAAAAGGTATTCTTAGCATCGCTTGATAATGGAACGGAACTTTGTATTTTAAATTTTGATTGAATTTGAAGTTTCAGTTTTGAAACATCGGAATTTCGGTGTTGCGGTGATTATATATTAAAAAAAAATTATAATATTATGCTCTACCATTTCATTGTGCAATGATTTTAAAAATAAAAAATGAATGCTAAGAAATTTGAATTATAAATCTCATTGTTTTTTTCCTATTATTTTAATTATATATATATATATATATATATATATATATATATATATATATATATTTATTTTACGGACATATATTATTTTATACTCTTTTCACGGATACGCATACACACATATATATATTATTTGTATATTCTTTTGTTACGCATATGGAGATTGCACTATTTTAAATAGTAATGCTTGCCTCTGTGTTTTAATTCTCTTGCCTTCTTCAGTCTTCTGCACTGAATTTTTTTCCATTATGTCCAGTCATACATCTATCTATTATTATTATTATTATTATTATTATTAATAATAATTTAATGTCATTCAATAATGGATAATGTGCTACTTCCTGCCATCCCACAACCACATACCCGATTTACCATCCTCTAGTGATTACAGGTGGTTAGATAACAAGAGATGAGAAGGCTAAAAATCAACATCTTAGGTTTATGTGAAACTAGGTGGCCCGATAACGGTGATTTTGTCACTGACAATCACAGTATTATTTATGAAGGTGGAGAGAAAAACGATAAAGAAGTGGGATTGATACGAGATCAAGAATTCGAGAAACGTGTTCTGGGATACTACCAATTATCTGGAAAAAATTCTGCTATTCAAGCTGGAAGGAAAACCTTTCAACATAGATATCATTAACACCAGGAAGACACAATTGAAATTTCTGGGACACGTAATCAGAAAGAAGGGGTTGAAGAATCTGATACTCACAGGGCGAATAGAGGGAAAGAGAGACAAGGAAAGCAACGCTCGATATACCTAACGGGCTTAAGGAAGGGAATGATAGAACAGGATCTGGGAGAAGTAGCAAAAGGGCAAAACTTATTGAGAGCTACAAGGAATAGGGCGAAGTAGAGAGCCACGATCACCTACGTACTGAAGGGACACGACACAAGAAGAAGTGTTCTTGTGATCTTAAGCGACCCATAAATTTCAACAATCGCGATGAATGGATGTTCGCTCAGGGAGGCTCGGTACCTTGAGCGTCCATAAGGAATTAAACACAGCCCAGATCTCAAGTGTAACTAGATACATACGATACATCGCTAAAGTTGTTGGAAAAATGATCAGTTCCCTATACGGCTCCAGCAAGTATATAACTCCTCCTGATATTCCATACATTTGGTTTGGTTTGGTTTATTTTACTGTATATCAACCTGAATGGGTTATTTATTTGTGACAAGATTTTTTACAATAGATTCCTATGAATGGAATATGAATTCTTTGTAAATCAGTTTGTGAATCCAGGTTTCATTCACGTATTTTTAAAGAGGGCTTTTTCGAGTTAAATATATTGCTAGTGATATGTTTTTATTTCCTTTTAAAATTTGTTGCTAGTATTTTTACTATAAAAATCTATTTTTATACTTTCATAGTGTTTTGACTATAGTTTGGATGCTATTTACCCATAGTTGGAACCCCAAAAGGTGCTACCACCCCTGCTCAGGTGGACATGGAACAACAGCAGTTAAGATGTGGTCTCACGTTCCTCAAAACCTCCCGATCAGAGGTCTTGCTGCCGGATGTAGTTTATCGTCATACACAGAACGCTCTACCTTTAAAAGTCCTAGAGCAGAACAAGAATGAAGTACTGCCGACATATATGTCACAAGCATCTCGCTGCTCTGACGTTATTTCCATGGAAATTGTTCACGCCTTAGTTCCAACGTCTTAATCTTCATGGCTAAAGCTCTCCATGTCACACACATTATGGTGAATCACATTCATTCCCTTTGAATTAATTTGGTGAGAAGTAGCTTCCACTCGAGCAGCTTATTCCCACGAACGACTATCTTGTGGACCCGACTCCTAAAAGGATGATCCCCCTATTACTACAATCTTAACCTGTCTAAGGATAACAGTTATCCTCCGCACATATCCGCATAACCTGTGCTTCTTACGCTGTAACCCTCCAGCAGGCGTGGCTTCCAGAACTTTTACAGGTTGGAAGAATCTTTGAAAATACAAAATAGACTATTATACACGTAATTCGTATTTTTTATTTATATTTTAATGTTCATATTGATATTAGCCATTTCCTTATGAGAAAATATTCGGTATTCATTACCCGAAAAACCAGTGCTCATTGATTTGAATCTTATAAAATCTTTCTATCAAAATTATTTTTCAAAAAATAGGTTTCTCAATGTCCACGAACTTTTATTACTCTTTTCAGTATTGATTGGCCTTCCTACTTTACACTTTATTTGAAGTATTGTAGAAATTCACTATCTTATTTATATCATTATTCCCTCTTCGAGTTATATGTGCTACCGATTTTGGTTGTTGCTGCTATTGAAAGTTCTCAAATGATGCCGTTTTCTCTTATTTATCTTTGTGATTCTGTAGCGCCTCTTCACAGGTTTCGACGAAGTATGATCTTTGCTAAAATCTACAGGCTTAATTCTCATGAAGCCATTTTTTAATCATTGAATGTGGTTGTATAGAGCTGGAAGTTTCTGAATGAATTTGTTCCCCATGCATGGTACCTGTATAAAAAATCTGGATCTGACTCGGTGATTTAAGAACATGATTCAAATTTTTAGGTTAACGTTTTGGTTTTGTAGCAATTTGCAATGTTGGGTGAGACTATGCGTTTCACATTCTATTCTATGTTCAATATTTTTTATCTCCTATTCTAACTTTATTGTAACCGAGGTATTTAAAGTATTTAGTTTTACTAATTCCACATCCTGAATTTTTATCATGGATTCTGTGTAGGTGCCATCACTGCTTTCATTCCATTTCCAGATCATTGTTTCTGTTTTGGGAAGTTGTGTCTGAAGTTCTAATTCGTTGAAAACTTAAGAAAAATACAATAACTTTATTTTAACGGAATCACATTCACTCTCGTGTCATAATTTCGAACAAAATTCTAGAGAACACATGACACAAAAATAGGAAATATTGCAATAATTTAATAAATTTTCACTTCTGAATGAGTCAATAATATTCAGCGAAAATATTTTGAAAAATGATTACACATTTTAAAAATTACCCGTCTTAATCTAAAACAACAAAAGATACAACACCTATGATTCTGGAACACATCATATATATGGATCGCTATGAAAGCATTTTGATTTGGATCACAAATGACTGAGAAGTTTTGCTTTTAGCGACACGTAGACGACCCTGTTTTAAACCAATTTCTTTCGCAGTTGTCTTCATAACGAATCAAATAACTAAAGTTTATTAATTCTATTTAAAGGGATACGCTCATTGATGATTCATCATTATCACTGAAGATTTGGAAGGAACAATTTATTCTGGAAGAGAATTTTGTATTTGAAGAAAGAGGTAAGATATAACAATGATGCCAGGAATACAGAACGCAGGAAGGATGTAAATTAGAAACCATGGATTAAATGGAATCAGTTTTGTCTACTCTTTAATTTTGGATCTAGTGCCAAACCGTATTCATTCTGAATCAGCTAATGTAGTTTCTATTTTATATCTAGAATGATGCTGAGGATATCGTGGGTCGAGCGTGTGAGCAACGATGAGGTCTTGGAGAAGATGCAAACAATAAGGAGTCTTATACTTAACATCAGGAAGAGGCAGATGAAGTTTCTGGGACACGTAATGAAAAAGGAGGGCCTGGAAAATCTGTTGTTCACAGGTCGAATAGATGAAAAGAGGGACAAGGGAAAGCAAAGTATGACATACCTGGCGAGCTTAAGCAAGTGGATGACAACGTGGTATGGGGGAGGTGACAAAAGGACGAGTCCTATTGAGAGCCACAAGGGATAGGGGGAAGTAGAGAGCCATGATCGCCTACGTTCTGAAAGGATACGGCACATAAAAAGAAGAAAAGATGGGGCAAATGAAATGACAAATGATGCCCAAACTCTTAAGGTAGCTGAAAAGCATAAAGTGACACAAATGTAAAACGGATATTTTCTGCTAAACTTTATAGGGATTACCGTTTCTGAGATCACTGTATACATGTCTAAGTGTACTACTTCAAAGAAGACAGCAAAAGGAATTTTTGTGATAAGCATTATTTGTGACATTGTCACGATATCTTATGTGCATAGGTATATGGCTAGAAAAGCTATTTTGTGATAAATGCCGTTGTTCCGTCCTGAGTCGAATCGGTTATCTTGCTACATTAGTCTTCACGGACTTCATATGAATATATCAAAGCCGTGCTGAAACTCAACTCATCGGGAGAAAGTTTCTCTGTCTGTGTCTGTCTTGGTTACTTTCATAGTCTCCAGTCGAGAAAATTTGCTGAAAACTTGACAGTGATGAAGAAGGATAAGTGAGCAAGTGAGACTTTCCCAATTTTATCCATTTCAAAACTACGTGTTCGCTGCTGAAACTGTTCACTGAAATAAAAAAAAATGTTGAATGGAGAAACTCCTTTTGCAACAAGAAATCTCGCCTTTTTGCTAATTGAAGGAATGCTTAAAAAAACAAAAAAAAAACGCAAAATTTATCCAGGTTTAAGTCAAATTGATAGTACTTTCCTCATGATGTAAGACGTTCCTATTTGTCCCATATTCTAGATTCCAGCTTTGCTAACCATCTAGTTGCGCAATATATACTTACATATTTTGGAGTACAGCTCTTAATGCGCTTATCACGATGGGATTTTTGTTATTTTCAGCCAAATTTTAATTTCAGTTTCTTAGTAGTTACTAAGCAATTTTTTAAATAATTTAACCGACAAGTTCACATCAAGAGGAATTAAGAGGAGTAAGCATATTTTTTCTGTGCATTATTATTAGTAGTAATGTTATTGACATTATAATTATTGTTATACTGATAAAATTTAATTTTTCTGCCGTATTTGTCACCAAGGAGCATTAGAAACATCTAGTTTAATGAACTTCAGTTGAAATAAAACATTGTTTTGTGATAATCTGAAAGTATATTTTTGCTTAATGATTCGAACACTGAAGATAGATGAAAATAAGCAACATTTTCAACAGATTACGATTTTGTTTTTTTTTCTTCAAGTTCAGTGAGTCATTTGTAATTTTGTATCTTAACATGATCAAGTGCTTTTTCCCAATTTCTCACTTCTCTTATTGCTGTCTGCTAATAGGGTCATGTCTTTTTTTTTGTTTTTTAGTTTTTTTTTTCTATTATTCATGATTATCGGTCTTTTTACTTCGACCCAGCTTACACAGAAAGTTCATGCAACGTTACAAATAAGTTGTATTTTGGTTCAGGGATATGTGACGTTTTGGCAACTTCACGTTAACGTTGCAATCAACTATTTTTTTGACCCCAAAACTAACCACCCATTCCCAACAGCAACAAGACGTTGGTATAACGTTGAGAGATGCTGCGGATGAATAATTCCACACTGGTCAAGTAATATGAGGAAAGTTTTTCTTTATTTAACAATATTTTTCGAAGTTATAAACTTCATTTCGTTTTTCTTTTCTATTCGAAAACAATATCTAATGCAGAAGGTGAATGCACATTCTAATATCTTCCATGAATTTAATATCCATTTTCTCTTAATGGAAATTTACAAGGCAACGAATTTGCTGCGTAACGCGAAAATTATGACGAGTCTACAAAACTTTTTTTAAACTTTAAGCAATGTCGCAGAGACTCTGCAGCGATGTCGTTTTGCTAATTCGGTCGGAGGGATCAGTCTAGATATCGAAATCCCAGAATATTTTGATATTTTCAATTTCCAGGATATTCTGTGGTTTATGCTGATGTCATGTGCTAACATAATAGTTAGTACAATTCCAAGAATATGACTTCCAATCCTGTCGTTTCTAGCATTTTATTGATTTTCATTTGGCCGCTGATTACATGAACATTTCGACGTGGTGTAATGGTAGCAAGCATTTCTTTTCAGATCAATTACAACTGAATAGTGAGTTCTGGGTTCTCCATACATTCAGCCTGGTACCACAACTAATTTACGCTTAGAAAATCGCCATTCACTGATTACGTAGTTTACCGCATCCTTTATAATGTACATTTCTCTGATGCACTTTTTCTTAGATATAATGCTTTTGAATTCTGTTTCTCTCTTGAGATTTCCTATGATTAGTAATTTTCATGATCTTTCTTTCTGAATATTTCTTATTTGCCATTGCAAATTCCGTAGAGTGTTTTCTTTCCCCGTTTTAATTATTGTGTACTCTAGTTGTTTTTAATCGTTTCGCTCCAGACAAGTCATCAATGCCATCAGAACGCAAGGGTTTACAGGAAGTGAAAAAGAATGGGAATACTTTAGTCAGGAACAGGACAATAAAGGAACAGGATTCAGGAAGATAGAAGATGAAAATTGCGTTGCATTTAAATTCTTGAACATTGTAGGTAAGATGTAAGTAATAAATTGGAAGGGAGATTCACAGGCGAGAAATGAAAATATTAGAATTGAATCGATGATTACATCTAGGTAATTTAACAGTAAAAAGAGTGAGACCCAGTTGGCAATGTAGTAGCACGCTTAAATTAAGGCAGTTGTGGCATTAAGAGAGAACTGTTCATTTGTTCATTGTAAGAACAGATATATATGCAAAATTGGTTATTTAAACACATACCTATCACATGTCAGAGGGTATCCCCCAGACGAGGCTATGCCGAAAGGCAGAGTCTTGTCTCTGGAAACTGAATCCGTTTCTACGTGGCCTATAGGGAATTTTTGGCCAGGGAATTTTTGCCCGAGAGACATGACAATGCCTCCCCTTCTAGAAAATAGTATCAATTAATTAGAACTAAATGTATCTTTTGAAGTTTGTAGGAAATGTGACTTTTCTGCCTGTTCTGGTTTGAATTGTCGGTGTATTGTCGGAATGTGATGTATTTTTAGATTTGGGTGTTTCTTGTACATAAGGAGAATGTGTATGTGGCTGATTTTCTTTTTCTAGGATAGCTGATTTAAGTCTATCAATAGCGACTGTGTCTGATTACCTTTTTTTTATTGTGAAGTATTTTCCCACTCTGTGTAAGACTTTGTATGCCTATGGAATCTTTCCACTAATCCATTAGCATTAATGAGTGGTATGCTGTGGTCTTAATGTGCTTTGTTCCCAGCAAGTTGCTGAATTCCTGAAAATGTGATAATCGGAATTGTGTACCACGATCAGTGGTGATAACATTGGGTACTCCAAAAATACAAATCCCATCTTTTAAAACAACGTTTGCGATTAAAGTTGTTGATGTGTCTTTCAGTGCAATCGCGGTAGGCCAACGTGAAAATCTGTCAACAATAGTTAGGATATAGGAATAACCCTGACAGCTCGATAGGGGTCCCACAATGTCTAAGTGGATGTCTTTAAATCTTGCATCAGGGTTGCTGAAAGTACCTATTGGTGTTTTCGTATGACGTTGTATTTTGTTCTTCTGACATTTTAGGCATGGTAATGTCCAGTTTCTGCTCTCTGATACCATGTTTGGCCAAACAAAACGTTCACTTATGATTTTTACAGTGGATCGCTTGCTTGGATGTAAAAGATTGTGAAAGTGTTGAAATATTTGTTTCCTCAGCGTAGGTGGGATGTACGCTCTAGGCTTGGTTAATGCAGTATCACAATAAAGTGTTTTATTACCGAAAGGAACTGGAAATTCTTTCAATGTTAAAGAGGTATTCGATAATACTTCTGTTAGAGTAGAGTCAGATTTTTGTTCATCAGAAATTAAATCATGGATTAATGTATCGTCGGTAATCGTTGTTATATCTGTGCGTGACAGTACATCAGCCACAATATTTTGTTGTCCTTTGATATAACGAATGTCTGTTGTGTACTGAGAAATAAAATCTAAATATCTAATTTTTCTATTTGTCTGCACTAGAGTTCATGGCATGAGGAGGGCTTGTGATCTGTGTATATCGCAAAGTTTCTACCTTCGAGTATGTGTATAAATTGTTTAATTGTTAAATATACAGCCAACAATTCTCTAGTAAAGGTGTTACAATTAGTTTGTGTCTGAGAAGGAAATAGATTTTCTTACTGAATCGATTTCTTGTTCAATCACAGCTCTTATTGCCGTTTTGGATGCGTCCGTAGTGAGAAAGATGAGTGCCTTTTCGTCTTTGCTGAGGTTAATAATTTAGTAAAATTTTTAAGTGTTGATTTGGCTGTAGTGAAGGCATGAAGTGCACCTTGTAATGCTCTTGTTATTTTTTCTAACAGATTAGTCAAAGGTAGAAGTATAGTTGATAGATTAGGGGTGAAACGACTATAAAAATTTATCAGTCCGATGAATCTTTGTAACTGTTGGATGGAAGTAGGTACATGATAATTTTCAATTGCTGCTAATTTTCTGGGTAAGGGCGAAATCCCATGTTGGTCTATCATGTGCCCAAGAAATTTAACTTGAGTGGTGCCGAAAATACACTTGTCTAAGTTTATTTATACGCGAAATTGGGATAGTCCCTGAAAATACGAATGGTAATCCTTTCAGGACTTGGTCGATTAGTCTTTGAAATGTTTGCGCAGGACGACAGTCATTATTTTCCGGTCTATAATTCTGGCTTTATTATCTTTTACATTTTTTCATGAGTTATTTTTTTCTGTCAGAGATCCCGCTTTGTTTAAAATCTTTGCTAATATTTATTTTCATGCCTCTGAATATAAATATGGGGGAAATTACGGATTGTAAGAACAGACACATATGCAAAATTGTTTAGTTAAACACATACCTGAAGAGTGCGACAGTCATTACTTTCTGTCCGATAATTCTGCTAATATTTATTTTCCCGTCCTTGAATAGAACTTAATCTTACATGTCACGTAACTGACAGTTTAAATGAATGTTTTTTAATTCTTCCTTAAAAGAAAGGTACCCGCGTTGTATTTGCTTATTTTCGAACGCGCTCACTCAAGAGTTTATTCGCTCCTTTTTTATAATTTATCTTTTCATCATACCCCCTATTAATGGATTCCTTCACTAAAACGAAAGAAATAATAAAACATTAAGTATCCTAGGGAAAAGTTACCTCATGAAGTGATACATTTCTGTTAGATTTAAGTTTGTTTCCTGAACATCTCATCTGTCTCAACAGAACTGGACAAGTCAGAATTCTCGGGGATCAAACGAGTAATACCTTTGCTAATGACAAACAAAACTTTTTGTTGTCTTATATTTGTGATGGAATCAATTCATCATTATTAACTTTGACAGTTTTCCTGTTTTTCATTTTGATATAATTCTTTAACCAAGTCTTTTTGCCTGAGATCTGAGGTAAAAGGCGATCGAATTTTTTTTGTTTTGAAATTCACCCCAAGCAAGGCAAGAAAGCCACTATGACGCAAGCAGTGACTGGGTGTTATAGAATATGAGAAAATGTATTATTAAGGAAAGAAGACAATAAAAGAACAAGAATTAGAAAAGCTAGAGGATAACGACTGACATTGTATTTCAGTTACTGAAGATCAAAGTTTATAGGGAAGCAGTAAACCGAGAGTTCCACAAGTAAGAAATTCGATAGAAGAAACTGCTAGCATAGAACCTACGGTTACATCGTTGCATTTCAAGTGTAAAATGATGAGACCTTGCCGCCATACTAATACTGCAGTTAAAATCATAAAGCCTACTTACAATAGAGGAATGTTCATCAGGACATTTAGCATGAACGTATTTATAGAAGAAGTACAGTGGAGCTACTTAACGGCTGTGAGAAAGTGATTGATGCTGAGATTCAAGAACCAATAACATTACAGATTCTTTCATTTTGACCAAAAATCTCTAAATATATGGCAGGTGCATCAGACCAGATGTTGCAGCAATAGTCAGAGCAAGGACGAAAACCTGTCTTATAAATATGTAATACAGAATCTGGCGATAAAAATTGTTTAGCTCGATACAGTGAACCAAATTTCGTAGCTTCAGACTTAGCAAATGATTCAAATATATCTTTATATTATACTTTATTATACTTTATATTTAATGTATAATATTAATATAATCGAAATATAATATATATCAAATATATATTGATATTTTGAGACATTTTTCTCAGTATATGAGCAGTACTCATGAGGACAATAATTTGCATCGCAGATAGAAAATACTTCTCAGTATTCTTTTGAATAATTTCTTGGGTTCCTACTGTTATTGTAATTGAAGAGGTTAAAATCGTAGTGCCCGGAAAAAAGCATCTTTTCTGAAGTCTGTTCCATTTCTTATTAATCGGATACGAAGAAATAGAGAATGATTCGACTATTAGTTGCAATTGTCTGAACTGGTTCTATTCAAATGCAATTTTATTGCGTTTTCCATTATTATTATTATTATTATTATTATTATTATTATTATTATTGTATATCTTTCTTTCTTGCTTTGTGTCCTGTAGAGCCGGTTCCAAAACATGGTCCTTAGGCCCTATAGGAGAATTGTCATTTAATTTATAACACTTTTCTTAGTATATAGGATCGTCCTAGTAGGCAATCTTCTGTGCAATTTGTCTGTTGAGGTTATCAAGGACATTGTTGTAAAATTGTCCATTCCTTTTCTCACGAGATCTAGAGCTCCAATTACTATTGGTACAGTCTCAGACTTCATTCCCTACATCCTGTTAATCTCGAACTCCAGATCGTTGTATTTGGATAATTGCCCAATAATTTTATGGAGGTGTTTCTCTCAGATCACTTCCTGAATTTTTTGACTTTTATTTTAATATCAGGTCTATTGACTTTTATTTCCCCTGTCAGTTTGAATTGGCATGTACCAGAGGATAGTTACATCGTTATTTTGGATAACTGTGTCTGCTTGGTACGCATACCGTCTCTCAGTGATTTCGAATTTGTTCTTCTTGGATATCTTTCAGTGCACATATGTCACTATCTTGTTATGGCTGTGGGCATATTCACTTTTTGTCATTTCTGGATATCTTGAGATAATATGGTCATCAGTTTCATCATATTTTCACAGATCCTGTATTTCGGGTTATTTCCATCCTTATGTGACAGTGATAGCATCTGGTTGCGAGGCTATGATCTTGAGTTGCAATAATTAGGCTTTCTGTCTCAATTTTCAGCCTTGGGCTTCTCATCCACTGATGTATTTTCTCTTGGTCCACATTATTATTATTATTATTATTATTATTATTATTATTATTATTATTAATTAAACAGCAAAGGGAAACAATCATGAGCAACACAATCACCATCATATTAGGTTTCAGTTTAATGCCTTTTGTTGTGCATTTTATTCGTTTTAACGAGTTGATCAACATTGAAGTCGATTTTTCAATACAAGGGACGTTTGTACAAAGACACACCTTTTTGTAAATTATATATATATATATATTATGCTTGTATTCAATTTTTAAACATAACTTGAAGAAAGCAGTAATAATGTCGAAATATTGCTGAACGTTATCAAACGCTGACTTTTCTTTTTTTCTTAAATCGCGTTCTTCTCTAAGTGTTGAAAATATTGGAAGAGTTACTTTAATCATTTTATTATTATTATTTTATTTCCTTTGATTAAAATATTAATAATAACAGACATTTGTGTCGATTAATTTTACTGATCAACTTTTACAAATTGCGAATAATCCACCTGAAACAAGGTGGAATTCCTTCAGAAATGTTCAGAAATTCAAGTGAACATCTGACAATTTATTACGGATTTTAATTTATAAGCCAATCTATAGTAGGAACAAGTAAGACGACAACATCTAGCTGAAGATAAAAGAAAATGAAAAAATGTGTCGTACTATATAGGGACAATATTTGGCCTACGATGTAAAAAGATATTATTTTTATAACATTTTAAAATTATAATGAGACACTAAAATATTAATAACGTTGTATAATGTAGATTATGGAGGACTGTGATGGATGCAATTTAATATCTAATAAATGAACGGAAATAAATGTTGTTATACGAAAAGGAATATACATAAATCCACGTTTGAAGACATTCAATACCCTTACTATTCCACATATCTAAGAGAAAGTTATGCAATGTCTGCAACTATAAAAAGATAATTACTTTAATAACAACGACAATAACATAAACCTAGATAAAAACAGTCATATATTACCAAAAACTCCTTCACATCTACTATTTAAAACAAGTTATCCAATCTTAATACCAAATTATCACCATAAGCTGTCTCGAACTGCAGCCTAGCACTCACTTAATTGGAAGATCTATGACCAGATGATTTTATTTTGGTCCTGCAACGCTATAAATCCAGCAAGGTAAATACAAGGACATTTCATGGTGCAGTCACTCAACTGAAGTCACTCAACTGGTCCAGACCAAAGTTGATAGCAATTTCGCAGCCCTGAAGCCAAATAACAATGATGTAGACACTTTTGCAGATCACATTAAAAAATTGTTACAACAGCTGAAGAAGTTTTGGTTAAACACCGACGAGAAATCCAAGCGTGGGTTAGGAACGAGATCTTGAATTCGTGATAAGAGGAGAGAACTTAGAGAAAAGAAATTCTCAAGTGGCGAGGTCTGTGCCCAATATCACGAAGTGCACAGTGACATGAGGAGAAAAATGCAAGCAGATAAAGAAGAATGGATACAAAATAAGGGCAAAACCATTGAGATGGATATGCTTACTGGCAATAACAAACAGGCCTACAATACTCTCAAATCCCTCACTAAGATGACCCAACCGACAACAAAGTTTGTAAAGGATGAGAATGGTAAATTGTTGATGGACAGTGAGGAGGTTCTCCATAAATGGACCCAATACTGTGACGACTTATACAATTACCAGCTTCATCCGGAGGTCTCTATGTTGCAAAGTTACCAGCAGTCCACTGAAGAAGACGAGACTAGTCCGTCAATACTGAAAGAAGAGGTTGAGTTGGCAGTAAAGAGCTTGAAATCTAGCAAGTCACACGGAGTGGATAATATTCTCACCGATTTTATAAAACATGGAGGTGAAGAAACCATCAAAGTCATAAAAACACTATGCCAGGCTAATGTGTGGAATCAGTCATTGGTAATACCTCTGCCAAAGGAAAAAAGTCTCAGGCAGTGTCGAAAGTATAGGGCAATAAACCTGGTAAGTCATCCTAGTAAAGTCTTGCTTCGTATTAATTTTGAACCGTTTGAAATCCAAGGCTGAAGAACTTCTATCAGAGGAACAAGCAGGTTTTAGAACCGAACTAAGTACAATGGAACAGGTCTTCAATTGTCGGATCCTCATAGAGAAACACCTGTAACATCACAAGGACGTGTTCTACAACTTTATTGATTTCAAGAAAGCATTTGATCGTGAATTGCATGACTGCCTTTGTCAAATCCCTAGAGAATTCAATGTCGGTAACGGAATTATCCAAGTCATCTAGGTCCTATATAAAGAAGCCACCAGCTCAGTTCTTCTAGGAAAGAAAAAATTCAAATTCTTCCGAACACCTGTCGGCGTGCGACAGGGATGGGTACTTTCACCCACATTTTCAGCCTATTTCTAGAGAGAATCGTGCAAGAAACCTTGAACGACCATGATCCTTTAATCTCTATCAGTGAAAGACCGGTGTGTAACTAACAAACAGTAACACTTGTGTAAACATTACTATGAATGGGAATTCACTGGAGGAAGTTTCCAGTTTTAAATAGTTAAGAGCAATCTTGTTCAAGATGGTACCTGCAACTCAGAAATCCGCATTCGGATTGCAGTAGCTATGGCAGCGATGACCAAATTGACAAGAAAATGGAAAAAACAAAATCAGCTTTCAAACAAAGTACAGACTGTACAAATCGCTGGTAGACTGCATTCCCATATATGGATGTGAAACGTGAACATTGTTGGTAACAAATGCATGAGAAAACTCATTGGCATTTTCTATTGGGAACAAAAAAAAAACACAGAGTTTGTGCGGAAAGGGGTTGAAAGTTTTATGATACCAGGGACCGCTTATCTCCACTGTCAAACGGAGAAAAATGGCGTGGTTTGGACACAATACAATATATGTATATATCTATATGTAATTATATAAATATATATCTATCCTTCTTCCTTTCTCCAACCTTATCGATAGCGAAGGTAGAGGAGGATCGTAATCTATGTTATTTTGTTTTTTAACATTTTACATTTTTTTTTTGTTGTTGTAAAATATATTTCTTTCCCATATTTCTTTTCCGATTGATCAGACACGGCCAGGCGGAATCGATTAAGCAACAAACACGATAGGCGGCAAACAACAATGGAGAAAGGAAATATAAATTTATTAACAAACATGGAATCGTGGAAAAGATAAAAAATAAAAACATAAAAAACAGCCAAAACAAAAATGACGATATGTCAAGAATAAACATTTAAACATTGTTGACAAAATAGTGGGAGAGCATCCTCTAAGAAAGGTAAAATAAAAATCAGCGTATGGCCTTGGGCCATACTGCCATGAATTTATAGAACATGTGCTATACCTGCACGGATTCACAAAACATCAACATTTTAAGACAATGTGGAAAGGAACATGAAAACTTCATGCTAAATTTGCATGAAAGTACAAACATGAAAAAGAGGTACATTTAAGCAAAAACGGAGCACAAGAAAAATAACAAACTTAACTCAGAATAAAGTCTTTTACTCCAATAATATCTCTCTGATATCTACTTCTTTTCTTTTTCTTTTTCCTTTTCTATTTCTTTTTATAAGTGTCTCTTTTGGAGGTCTTTTCTTACTGCCTCTCTTTCTCTTTTTGTCGTCTAGGGGCTTGGCTGATGATCAAGCCGAAAATGCGTTCCCTCTCTCTTTCGTCTTGGTATAACAGCATTTTCGCTCGAGATGGTCTGTTCTTTCTTTCTTTCTTTCTTTTGTGCCTTGTTTAAGGACTTGGTGACAGTTGAAATTGCTTTCTCTCTCTTCGATATAGCAGCGTTCCGCATACGTCGTCAAACGGGTCCATCCATTCGACTGGGAGACCAATTCTCCTCACTATTTCGCAAACACATCTTTTCGGCCCATATGCCGAGACATTTGCCAGACGTCCTACCGGCCCGCAGGCCCGGTCAAGACTAACATTTCCGTTTCACTATTCGTTTCCGTTTTCTTCTTGTCACGTGGTCAATTTTCAAGATACTAACTTTTTCCCATTATTGGTGGAATGAGGTCATCGTCCCTCTCTCTCATCTTCGGGGTCAAAGAAAGTTTAGTTTAAAGTGTTTCAACTTCTCCCAACCGGAATCTATCCGTGTAAATCATGCTGTCAAAACCGTGACCAAAAGAGGAAAGGGTACACTCTGGTCAATCCTTGTCGCCACTAAGTCTACCTATCTGTTCGGATTTACTATCTTTACATTTTCTGCAAGTACTGGGCTCTTTATTTTAGAATGCTTCTAAAAGAAAGTACTGGTATAGTTTTTATAATAAATTTAGATCGGGGTTCGTAACAAATATATATGTGTGTGTGTGTATGTATGTATATAGATATATATGTACTTGGGTTTCAAACCTAGCTTGAGGCATTCGAATGTCTAGTCGCAATGAAGAGCTGTGATTCAGCGAAACAGTACTGTCTGCGAATGGGTTAATGTATATATGTATATATATGTTTTGCTTGTGACTGTGGTCGACCCAGTCATGGCCGCACACTGTCGCATTATCTATGTAGACAAATATTCCCTGTAGATTTTCTTCATGAATTATTTTTGTCGAGGACACTCTGAAAACTGGAAACCCCCGTTAGTGAGCCCAAATGGAATCCGTCGGAAATGATAGAATCATCTCCAGGCTTCAAAACCTGTATAAAGCTTATGTTTAAAGTCTATAGTTACTTGGTGGTAAGAAATCCTTAAGTATAAGGTGGTAAAAATTCTGTATTTGGCGATTTTGTTTATCATCACATCAATATGGGGTATAGGGTGTGAATCCAGAAGGGTGTGTCTATTTATAGTTTGGGATGTAGTCTATGACCATCCTTTATTATTTTTATGAGAGAACGTTATTAATACTTGTGCCCTTCATGATGATCTGCTTTCTTCGATCTTTCCTTCTCTTAATATTGTTATTTCTACTTCATTAAACGTTTTGTCTTCAAGAGAATATCTTTTCGAGATTTAGAAGACACTGGTTTACAGTTTTTAGTTAAGTTTTCGGAAAGAGAAGAGCATTGTACATGTATAGCGGCTAAGCCACAGATGTTAAACGCCCGTTTAAGGCACCCAAAAGAGACATTATTGCTAAAATGTTGATTGAGGAAATCATGACCCAGTATGACATCGCAGCACAGATTTAACGTGACGAAAAAGATTTGTATTAGTGTAGTTAGTTTGATTCAACTCTAGCTTGGCCAAAATATATCTCTAACTTGCGATAGTGAAGCGTTGGCTACAGCCACCTCATTATTCCAATGTACGATATTAAAACAGTTTTTTTTTTTACAATATCAGCGCTTCTCTAGGCTTACTGTGTCCCATCCATTTTTACACAGAGTAAGTACTTCTGCAATGTACTTTAAGACTGAACAGAGTGACTTACAATATACTCCCTTGTGGTAGCCCTTCTTCTTGTGGTTTCGCATCTGACAGTGTAGATCCAATGCGGACATGAAAAGTATTCAAAAGAAAGTTTTTAATGAATTCATGTAGGTTACCTTTCAGTCTGAGGACCCATATTTATAGGTAGTTTCCTAAGACATTCTCAAATCAAAAGCATCCATGTAGTCTTCTCTTATAAATGCTCCCCTTATAAAGCTTTTCAAGCAAACTAGGTCGTCTATTGTACTACTGTTTTGGTGAAATAACATTGTACAAGTACAAAAGTTTCTGACACCTTCTTTTTGAGTTTCAAACTGTCTTACTCCTGCAGTCCGATGAGCATGTAATCTTCGTCTTAGACACGCTTGTTCTTGACTTTGTGACACTCGTGAAATTGCATGCCTTTCTACGTCTTATCTCCTTCTCATTTGATCTTCAGTTTCTTCTTTTTCTCTTTTCCTCTGCTGGGGTTGCAAATTTTGGAGAGGCATTGTACTAAGAGTGGAGCCAAACGATTATTTGCGATATTCAGCTAATAGAACAGATATCGAAATATATAGAACTATTTAGGTTTGGTTATTATGGGATAAACGACATTATTGTAGTTATTTCTATACTAGTGTCCATATTAATTGAATTACTATATAAGATTGAGAGTATCTATTGTATAGGTTATAGGAAACTAAATTTCCGGTCTCAATCAAATGTATAGATTCAAAATTAAATGAATGTAAAAAGATGGCATGTTTAAATTTCGTTTAAATCCATGGAAACAATGCGGATTTTTGTGCAGCCTTGAAAATCCTTTTTTAAAAATAAATTTGATATATATATATATATATATATATATATATATATATATATATATATATATATATATATAGTTTTGTCATTTTGTATCATACATAGAATCGCTTTCAAATTTTATGATAATGTATCCAATGGTTTCTTGTTTAGTTTTTTAAAGCCACCCTCCCATTCTACCCCTTTGTATAAGTACTTTGGGAGTTAACTTCAAAACATATCAAGGTAACGAAAACATACAGGTCTATGGTAAAAATACCGTGATAATACTCAAGATAGTAGCTTTCAAAATTTTCGATATAGTAGAGTTTAGCCCCCATTATGGTGTCTTGGTATAATTGAAATTGCCTGATATTTTGGGAATAGTTATAATTTCAGGTCATTTACATGAGTTTAAATTGCATTTAAATCGAAAGGAAAAATATTTGAGTGTGGTTATAATCCTCTAAACCCCAGGGACTTCCTTTGACCAAAATGATATATACATAGCATATTGCATCCACCCTAATGGTAGAAATCTATGTTCCAAATACCATAAAAATCTGTTCAGTTGTTTTTGAATCCATGGATAAATTCATTTTCAAGATGGAGGTATACCCACCCAAGCTCCTTTCAAGAATAAATCAAAATAACTCATTAGAATCCTTTTTATTTCAACTATGGTCGAAATGTAATGAACATCGGTGAAGTAGTTTTTCTTTAGATATACAAACAGCACACACATGTATGTCTTTGTGTATATATATATATATATATATATATATATATATATATATATATATATATATATATATATATATATATATATATATATATATATATATATATGTGTGTGTATATATATATACATATATATATATATATATATATATATATATATATATATATATGTGTTATTTTTATAAAAAAATTTATAA
>CAHIKZ030002126.1:42500-75000 GCA_903632075.3 Acanthosepion pharaonis | reverse complement strand
TTCGGCCGGCGAAAGTCGTAACAAAATTATTTTGTGACAAGGAACTAAAATCCAAGAAAAACCAATAATATATAAAACTATTTGTTTTTAAACATTTGATATATTGTGTCGTCGTTACTATCAAGAGGGAGAGATATTGCTTCAAGGGAGAAATGCTCCTCACTCTGGTTCGATAATTTGCCTGCAAGGGTCAAATTTTTGAGGGAAACGTTCAATTGTTTCTCGTCGGGGTGCTGGATGCACGCATAGAGTGAGTTCGCCTCGAGCAATTCCACCTTACTCAAAGGAGAATCATACTTGCTTTGTCGAATATGGTTCCTTAGTGAAACAATACCTGACTGTAAAAGCCACGAAGTGAGGGAGATCCCGGCCAAACTTTGTTTTCGAAATTTAAAAAAACAACTTCCTAATATCTAATTGAAAGGTTTCAAGTACTAACTGTAGAGTATTTCATATTATGCTATTGTATCTCTTGTACTGTCCATTCTCTTAAGAATTGTATGTGGTAGTACGGCTTACGGCTACTCCCTGTACTAATAAGAAAAATTAGCTTAAAGAACCTAGCAGAATTGGTTAAGAAGGATAACCAATACCAAGATCCCTAAAGAAATACAAAAAGGATATATGACGTATTGGTACTACTTGTTATCGATACTATTCGTTACATTGGTCATGTTAATTACCGTTGTATTATATGTTAATTATGGAGGTTTCATCCTCCTTGGGTCTACCCATACAGATTACCTAGTTTTGCATAAACTATATCTATAATATATATATATATATATATATATATATATATATATATATATATATATATATATATGAGATAGAGAGACAGAGATAGATAGCAATTAAATACGTTAAATTTAGGATACATCTCATGACATATATTATTATAAATTGGTTTTATTATTTCATACATTTTCATGGTAATATCAGAGGAAAATATCTAAATAATAATATATATCTATATATGAATTTTTGATAAATATTGGTCTTATTAAAATATGTAATTCGAAAAAATAGTTATCTCGAAGAAAATGTCTTGGAAACAAGAGAAGAAAGAAAAGGACTAAATAAACGGACGCACACTCTTCCCTTTTCTACTACGTAGATAAAAAAATGTCAATCGCTTTTTTTATATTTTGTTTAGGTTCCGCCTCCTTTCAGGAAGATGATTGTGTATATATTTCAAGTCGTTTTTTACTTTATTATCTTCAGGGAGAAAGTCCATTAAGTGTTGAAATACAAAAAGATAATATTCGAACGTTTTTTTTTTATCTTTGATAATCAACCGAATTGATGAAGATAGTAGATTATGCTCTGGGGAGTGGTACATGGAAAATTGTAAACAAGAGAGGAACAGTATAGTCAAAGAAAACGTATTTGCTTCAGTAAGAAATTTAATTAAAATCGTCTTAATTTAGATTACGTTTTTATTTAGAATGTGTATCGACACTTTTCAGAGACAAGTTCTTCAATGATTTTGGTATAAGTATCAAATATTGAATGATATATAAAAAAATATTTTCTTGTAAAGTCTTAGAATTGTGTTTAATGGTATATTATCAATGCTTCTTACAGGTGCTAACATTACTATGGCTGTGGGAGTTTTGAATCATTTTTATCTTATTTCAAAACAGCTGTATAGTATGAGTATATATGAAGAAAAATCTTGTAAATTAAAAATAATATATTAAAACAATACTTTTTGGTCTAAAACTTCTCAGCACAATAAAAACTTTGTGCAACTGATTTAATATTAATTTTAATAATTATGTAATTATGACATTTGTGTATAATATCCAAAAAACGAAGAACATTTGTGTTTCCTTTTGACATATCAAAGCCTTTCATGGGATGACTAGTATATACTAGTATATATGATTCATCCAACACTCAACAATGGAGAAGAAACTACTCATTTTTACATCCTTCCTCGATGAAGAACTCACAGTAACATAGTCGATGAGATGATAGTGATTGGATCGGAGATACCTACGGCTACTTTTCTGGTGGTTAAGAAGCTAGAAGACAGTGTAGCAAATCAAAAGTGCATGGCGACTAAAAAGGATAGCATTAGATGACCATTTCACTTGACCTTGTCAACACCATGCTTACAGATTAAACTATTCCATACTGACGTATTACAACCTACACGTACATTGAAGTCACCCAAGAAAAGAAGTTTATCATTAATGGAATTAGTTATCAACTGGTTTTGTTCTTGTGCAGTTTTGTATGCCCAGTCATTTGCACCTAGTGACAGGGACAAAAGCGAGTAAGCACTTTATTTTAGGTCAAAGTTTCTTAACAGATCCCCTTTCAGTTGAAAGTAGTGCCATCGTAAATAAGACAGAGAGAGAGAGAGAGAGAGAGAGAGAGAGAGAGGATAAAATGATACGATAAAGAATAAGTAGGAAAACAGATTTTAATCTTACATATTTCACTTTATTAAAGCTTCACCAGGGATCAACGTAGAAATGATAAAGTTGATGAAAAGCAATAAGATGCAGATTAATGATGTATTGTGTTTGGCTATTTCTTAATGGTTAGATACGTGTCATGTGTAAAGAAGTAACGGATAATATTCAACTAACGTTTACACACTTTAGCATCCAGAATATTTTTCTTACAATTATTTGAATATTATCTCTAACGCCGATCCTTTCGCGCGGTGACAGTTTTAATGCGATCTCTGTTCAAGGCGTGCATGTGACACCGTACCCTAACCCTACCGGGCTGACATCATCTACAAGACAGGCCGTTGGTCCTGTATGGTTCAGTATTACAGGTTAGACCTTAGTATCCGGTTTCAAATGTAGATTCGATTTCAGTAGTTATCGGGTCGTAGAATTCCGAATGTCCTCTGTTGTTTTACTTTCAAGCTTGTTGGGTGAGAATCGGGTTAACAGTAAATAAATATGGCCAAGTCAATTCGATTTTATAGGGAAAAAATATTTTTTATATATATGACATCAACAATACATATAATAATACAATTCTCGTGACAAAAAGTTGAATGTCTCTTGTACATGAACGATGATCAACAAAACAAAAAATTCTTCATGTAATTCCGTTAAAAGAGAGAGTTGGCTTTGTTTTAACATTTGGTCTGTTCTTAGCGCAACTACTACAACCTCCAATGCTGTCGTCCTCAATAGTAGTAATGGTAGAAGTAATATTAGTGGTAGCAGGAGCAACAGTACTTATATCAACAGCACATGTTAGCGGACGCTTCATTTCAATCTTTGACGTCACTTCCTCTCCTCCTTGAGTCTCCAACTCGACTCTCCACTGTCTCTAACCCAACTCTGTTCAACTCCGCTCAACTCTACTCTACTCACCTTTCGGTTGGCTCGCCTCTTTATATAGAGAACTGGTGACATATTTGTTTTTCTAGTGCAAACGTAATGACATACTTTTATTAGAAACGGGATCGACCCTTTTCTTGACACACTTCTATATTAAAACTTCACACTCGTTTCATCTTCCAGTACCCTGACCGTATTTACATAGTTTTAAGTTTATCTATTAATAGCTCTGATCAATTTTACAAAGATTCATGCTGTCTTGTTATCGATAAAATTAACCTTTAGATTAAGACATTTTGAATTCTCCTTTCTATTAATGATCTGAAATCTTTTGTACGCTTAAAGAGAAAAACATTGTATTTCGTTTTCTATATAAAATCTGTAACATTTACATTTCAAAGTCTTTATAGCATCTTTAACATATTGGTTCTTGTGAAAACACCTATTTTTCCTGTTGTCCAGCATATTCTCCTTTATTATCATTATTATTATTTTATTTCGGCGGTGATATTGCCCCCCTGTCACATCCCTTCCTTAACCTGCTTTTCTAATATTTGTATTAGAAACTAATACTTCAAAAGATGATTCTACTCATGCAATTTGTCTATTATACCTTCCACGTGCAGGAATTATTTCAAAGGAAATGCACAGTCCAATTAAATCGATTCAAACATTGCAGTCTCTTTCAGCTCCTTTTTGATTAAGTTCCGATATTATTATGCACACTAAAATTTAATAAAAACAAATCTTTTCTATCAGGGTTGTAATACTCACAGTTTCTTTTTTCAATTCAACCTAAGCCGAATAGAAAAAATAATAATTACACCTTACAATAACTTTCTTTTCAATTGTATGTCAAATTGAAGCTGACAATATATGAATTTCCACGAAGAGTTTGTCCTTAGGGCACTGAAATATCCATGCTCACCTTCTGAAGTGGGTAATTTAGAATATCTATCTTCCTCATTGGGGTGACCCTATTATCTCGACTCTGTTCACATAATCCAATAAATCATTATACAAGCTGACCCCAAAATAATTCCTGCCTATTAATTCATAGGTTCTATCAATCCCCATGTATCCCACCTTTTCATGACACTGGTCTAAGATTTCTTGTCTTAATATTTTTAGTACTACTATTTTTAAACTTCTTTCCTAGTCTGATCCTGAGATATAGTTCAACACCCCATTGGGTATGACATAATTAGAAGTAATCCCTGCCTCTACCTTACTCCTCAGAGAACTAATTTCACTATCTTCCTGATTCTTCTCTGTGATAGCTTCCCAATGAGGATACCTCTGCTTCTCAAACTGGACGTTTACTTACGGTGTGAGAATTTATCACGTCCATTTGATACGCTCTGTCGTCCACACCCGGTTTCAACCTCAGAGATTCAGACTCTAATTTTTCTAGGATCCTAGATAACAGATCTGCGCAGGCATTATACTTTCCTTCTAGATACTCTATTTTGCACTGATAGCCGCTAAGCTTCAATGTCCACTGCTGGATCTTCTTATTCGTCCATTCCGCCTCTAAATGTTTGAGGGGCTTATGGTCAGTTTTAATGGTAAACAGCTCCACTCAAGTAATAGTCCAATTTTTGGACTGCATATAAAATAGAAAACGCTTCTTTTTCTATCACAGGCCATCTCTACTGGGTTTCTGATAGTCTATGAAACAGAAAATATAAAAGTACTTCCTGAGGTATACCTGGCATTGGTCCATCCTTATCCGGACAAAGCTGATACATTTGTCAATGGCATCTGTGTAAAGCACCATCAGCTTACTTAGGTCTGGGTAGGTCACCAAGGTTACTGCTGTCAACAGCTCCTTGAGAGTATCAAAGGCTTGCTAACAATCCTCCGTCCACTTAAATCTAGCGTACTTTTTCGTCAAGGCTATCAAGTGTCCTGTTAATCTGCTAAACGCAGAAACAAAGCACCTGCCAGATCCAATGGCTCCTATAAAGCCACCTCTCTCACTGTCTTGGGCTTCGGCATAGCCTTTATCACTTCTACCTTATCTAAATAAGGTTTTATTCTCATTTTCTTTATAACAAAACGTAAATACTCGTCCTTCACAAATTGACATTTAGGCAATTTTAGCTTCAACCCGTGCTTCCTCAGTCGATCAAACACCTTCTGTGGGTTTCCAAAGTGCACCTCAGGTGTCTTAGAAAACACCATAATATCATCCATAACAAAATCTTCCATACTTCCTAGCACTATGGGAATCAACTGAGTAAATACACCTGGGGCATAAGATAAGCCAAACGGCACCATACGAAAATTGTATAAACCCACGTGGCAAGTGAAAGCTGTCTTCTTGTCCTTTTCATCCAAGGCTATCTGCCAATAACCTGACCTTAGATCCAACATAGAAAAACAGGTTGATTTTTTCAAAAGCGCCAGAATATCATCGATCAGTGGTAAAGATACCGCTAATGGTTTTGTAATGGCGTTTAACTGTCTAAAATTCACAAAAAATCTATGTCCTCCATCCTTCTTTTTCACAATAACTATTGGAAAACTCCATGAGGGCATAGATCTCTTTATTACTCCTGAGTCCAACATCTCATTTACTGCCTCTTCCCCTAATTTTCTCTTATGGATTGGGGTTCTATAAGACCTTAATCCAATGGGTGGATGATCACCAGTATCTATTTTTATTTGCACTGTTCCAGTCTGTCCTAACTTCTCGTCAGTATTAGCTACCATATCACGATTAGCTTTTAGCAGTTTCTTTATCTCATCTTTATATCTTTCAGGCGTGATCAAGTTTTCTTCCTTTATTTCGGTGTTACTAGTCTCTACCCTTCTTCCACGAATCTTGCTTACTCTCACTTCATAGTTTTTGCCGGACAGGCGTAACCTAACTCTTCTCCCTGTTTTATTGTAATAGTTTTATTGGCTGTATTAGCCAGTAATAGGGCACCATTTCCATCCCTTCTATCACGGAACTACACAAGGTCAACTCTTCTTCGCCATTATCATACCTCTCTGTAGATGTTATCTGATATAACCATTCCGTTAGTTTATCCACTGTATCTATCCTTCCTTCATATGAAACAGCCATTATAGAGGAAATTTTCACTTCTTTTCCACTTCATTCGCTAATGTAACCTCTACTTCACTCAAAACCAATGCAGCCGTGTGAAAGCGGATGTGGGCCTTATTCATCCAGAGACAGTCACACCCTAAAATAAACTATCTGCATAAACCAGGTGCTACATACAATTTGAATGGTAAACATATCACACCCTCTATTCTCATCAGACTACTATCTTTCTGGCTAATGAATAAATCCACTATATATATATATATATATATATATATATATATATATATATATGAATATATATATGAATATCTGATATATACTCTTTCCATTACTCGTTTTTCCTAAACGTTTTTTGTTCAGTTCGACCTAATATATTGACAAAGGCATAATTTCATTTTCATTTAGGCAACCCCCCACCATCTATAAGTAAAGTTGTAGTGTAGACTGAGATCTTTTGCCTCGGTTAGAAGCTAGTATGGGAGAAAGAAAATCTCTGAATTTATAATGTAGAAGGGAGTCTACGATGAAGATGTCACGGAAATTAACACAAATTAAACAAAATAACCATATAAAACAACTGATTTGGATTGCCACCGTTTTTCAAGCTAAAACGCAAACTTAAAGCCCCCCCCCATGCATAGACACAATCCTAAATTACCTCAATGTATATTCAAATATTTTTTATTTTAGTGGATTTTATTGATACTGTTATTTCCCATAATAATATAAAAACGCAATACACTTTAAATTAATAGCAATATTCATTTCATTCATCCACGTGCGTGCGTGAGAGGATAGCTAAAAAATCTATTATTAAAATCGTCATTATGCATGAATAAAACGGCAATGCGATTCACCGAAGGTGAAATTGAAAGGATTCGTTTCAAGCGGGGACTCATGAAATAATAATTGGAAATGGAGCAAGATCATGAGGTAATATTTGTCCTTAATTTGCTTCCGAAGTAAGGGAAGACGAAAACTTAAAACTGCAATTGAGTCTGTCTACTCTTTCTCTCTCTCTCTCTCTCTCTCTCTCTCACGCACAAACACGCACACACATACAAACACACTTATACATGCATACATATATATATATATATAAATGCGTGTACTTTTATATATATATATATATATATATATATATATATATATATATATATATATATATATATATATATATAGGGAAAGAGATAGAGTGGTAGTATATCAATAATATAAAATTTTTCTCATCTTCGCCTGATTAACAGCGTATCTTAGAAAATTAATAGTTATTCAGTGACTTTATCATGATTTCTCTCTCTCTCTATCTGTCTATATGTATATATAGTTTATTCGAAAGTTATAACATAAATATGTTATAAATATCAGAGAGAAAGAGAGAGAGTGAGAGAGAAAGAGAAAGAGAAACACACAGACAGCCCCTGGACTCAAAACTTAGCACATTGTAACTATGGTTTATATAACAAGTATGTTTTTCACAGGATGGAGTTTAGGCAAAAATCAATAACCTCTTTACGTCCACCTCCATATACTTTGTTTACACTAGTTAATAGGTAAGCTTAGAGAAATAAACAAAATTTCAAACGTATTAGAAAGGATTAAAACATTTTTAAAAACAATTAAAAAAATACTTTGGTCTTTCATCTTAATAATAACATAAAGGTTTTCCCGAGAAAAACCGGAGGAGCCTAATTAAAAGTGATAAACAAACAATACAATAAAATAGCTACAATAAAGTCGCATTTAAATTCTCTATTATAATTGTCTAGTTAAAAAAAAAATACCTGTATTTAAACCTTGGAGGAAGAAAGCGGACTCACACTTGCTACCCTGTGTGAGTATAATTTCGCTCTACCGAAAACTCATTTTAATCTTTTTTCGATTTTCTTTAATTCTTTATTTTTCTTTTTTTAATCTTTAAATTTTATTTTATTGTATTTTTTCTCCCCCTACTCATCAGTGTGTTTGCTCATAGTAAACGCTTAAAAAAAAAAAAAAAAGAAGTCCTATAAAATATTTTTCCCAGCTGAGCCAGTAATCTGAAGAATGAAGCAACGGCTGTCATATTATACACAAATCTTCTATCAGGGCTGTTTTAATAACCCTGTAGGTCATCTGGAATCAGATTTCTTACCTTCTGTTCCGTGAAAATGAAACGTTGCCGGATACAATCCACTGGACAAATTAATTAATTGCGTAGGACATATTAATTGTACTTCTAAACAAGGCTTCAGTGAAAGTATGAATCAAAGCATAATTCCATCAGCATCTCGAAGAGGAAAAATACAGAAATATCACTCCTACTTCCACTACTGCCAAAATCTTCTTAAAAAGGAGGCACCAAATATCAAATGAAAGGGTTCACTTTTTGCACATCTTAATTTTTAATTAAAAATTTCATGTCACAGTATTTACATTAGTCGGACTATTGTCCTCGTCTTTGTCGCCATATTTGTCACAACGTTTCGACCGTTGTACGCTCCGGACTTCTTCAGGTGGTTGGAATTTCGAACTGATATGGGGTAAACATATTTGATGGATATCGGTTATCGCCTGCTAATTTTCTCTCTGAAAGTTTTCCACTGCCTTAACCAAGTATTGAACTCACCTTCTTTGGATCTGTCACTGGATCTAACCAACGCCTTTATCCACTGTGCCATGTGTCCTTGAGAACATCTGGGTATGAACTTCTGAGTATTATAAACCTAATGTTTTCAGTATTATTTTTTTACAAGTGCTCATATTGCAATTTTGCTGTTATCATTGCATGTCTTTATCAGAGTTCATATTGCAACTTTGTTATCATTGCTTTTCTCTGGTTCCCATATTGTATTTATTTCTACGCTTGGTCGACTCAGGAGATTTTTGTGGCCTAGCATATGTGCTGATTCCTTAAGTTTACGAATTTTCCAATGGTGTTCCCTGTCTATGATCTCAACATGATCCCACAGGAGTCGGTGATCTCCCTTCTCTCTCCATATGTAATTCGTTTAATAAAGGTTTTTCTTAATTAAATATATAGTTTAATTAAGATTTGTTGATTATCTAGAAAAAAACAAACAATTATTTTAAATATTATCTTATGAGTCTTTCATGCTTGAACGAAATATTATGATCATGTGTGTTGTATTTTAGTTCGACTATGTATATATGCTGGTCAATGGTGCATTATGAGTAGTAACGTGTATTGCATTATCCTGAAGATTAATGGATGGGCGATAACTGCCCTTTGCAGCCCTTAGTAAAATTTGTCTTTTTCTACCTTTCCTAAACACTGTTATGCCAACCATTTACACAAGCTCATTAGATAGTTTACGCGCTGTTTTCCTCTGTCACTTTTTGCCTTAGATATGTCCTGTGATTGGCAAATCATCTAAATTCTCTCTTTATCCCGTCTCTTTTTGAGAAAAGTACTATGAATTAATAAAATTATAAATAATAGCATAATAATAATTGTGACAAACTTTAATAAGTCATATTTCCAATGTATTTCTTTTTTGTTTTCGTTTGTTGTATAGAGTGTTCCAATAACTTGGACCTATTTTAAATGTGAATTAAATTTAACCGTCTAATGATCTTTCTTTCTTTTTTTTAATTTTTTTTTTTTTAGATTTAACAACTTAAGTCTTTGGGAATGATTCGGGATGGAAGTTTGGATAGGTCTGAGCTAGACTTTAGGATTACCAGGGAGCGGTAGTCTGCATTCAAGATGAAGACAGTCCCCAGGATGTAGCAAAAAAGGTGTCACATACCCAAGTGGCCGAGAATGCTTCCTTTTCAATGATTGCATACCTCTTCTCAGTATCGATATTGGTTCTCTTTCTTCAGGAATTGGCGCAAGGGATCATTTATCTAAGTGCTAAGTTGGGAATGAATTTTGTCATTAGATTCACTATTTCATTAAATGTTTGGACTTCTTTGACTGATAATAGTTTTGGGAACGCTTGTATTGCTTTCGTTTTGTCTGGATCTGCTTCAATTTCTTTCTCAGAAATTATTTATCCCAAGAACTTGATTTTGAATTTTGAGAAATCACATTTTATATTTAAGAAACCTAAGGATCTGGATCTGTTATAGATTTCTTGAGTAGGACCCTGTATAAGGATGTCATCAATGTGTCATATTACTTCTTAAAACAGTAGCGTCGAATGTTGTCAGTAATCGAGATTCCTCATCTAAAGGGATTTGACAGAATCCTGAATATGCAAAAAGTTTGTAAAAA
The DNA here is from genome assembly GCA_903632075.3 of Acanthosepion pharaonis. Lineage (NCBI taxonomy): Eukaryota > Metazoa > Mollusca > Cephalopoda > Sepiida > Sepiidae > Acanthosepion > Acanthosepion pharaonis. The sequence goes on along the minus strand of CAHIKZ030002126.1, from coordinate 64,400 downwards.
ATTTTACTGTCTTGGCGCTTTGCTATGTTTTTATTAACAGAGTTCATTGAATGAACTTATATTTTTACCGCTTTGTTGAATGTTGCTAGGTTCACACAGATAATTATATTTCCATCACATTTAAGTACAGTTATTATGTCTGATCACCAATCTGATGGGACTGTTACTAGAGATATAACTTTTTGGCTAGCCATTTCTTTCAATTTCTCTCTTACTTTGGGAAATAAAGGATGTGGTACCTGTCACTGTGTGTATGTGCAGATTGGTATTACATTTTCTTTCTTTTTTGTTCTTTATAAAGACTAATCTTTGTAACAATTTAGGGAATTCGGTTTAAAAGTTTTGAATCTGTTCAACATTATATACTTCAGGGGGTTGTGTTTAACAATTGGAGTGCCTATATAGCTGATTTGGACAATAGGTTGTTTTGCTAGTTACGTAAAACGCACAGACTTTTCTGAATGGTACCTATTCCCAAATAGTTTTGATTTTGTTATCTCCCCATCAATTAAATGGGTTAGTTTTATGTGTTAGTTTTATTCATGGGTTTTAAAAATTCATTTTTCATCGAAATATCTTTTTGCTTTCAGACAATATTGTCTATGTTCATGAAATAAAGTTATTAAAAGCTTTTGAAATTAAATAATATTTTTGTTTTATTGAGTTTTGTACGTTACACTTCAGAGACGGTTTTCCGGTAGGGGGGCCCAACTAAAAAAAAAAAAAAATGATTTGGTTTTCTCAAAGCCTTGTGCTTTTAACTAATATAATCATTAATCTCCTCAAAATTGAAATTATAGAGTTTTCGTACAATTAGTTAGAGGGGGTAATACAAAAATTCTGCCATGACTTTACTAAAAAAAAAATATTTATAATAAGTTCCATCATTTGTGAATAGTTTCTGAAAGTTTCACTAAAATCCGACAATTATTTTTATTTTTGCAAGATTTTCCAAATTAATGTGTGTCATACAGGAAAAAACGCGCTAAAATTATCGATGTCATGAAGGCGCCTGTATTATTCTGACAATAAGAATATTTCATATTATATACCTTTTTAATATAATTATTAAAAATTATAACATTAATAATTTATGTTATAATCTTTTAATAATTCTCCATGAGATCGCTAAAAAAGCGCATAGTCTGATGAAAAAGACGTCAAACTTGACGAAAACAAAATTTTATCGCCAAAATGTTTATTTTACTATTAAGAGTAAAGAACAAAGTAATTTTTAATTATTTTTTAAAAAATTTCCGTCTTTATTAGAATATTCTAACTTTCAATTGAAAAACTTGTTTCTCGTCATCACCGGAAGTATCTGTAAAAATAACATAGCGAATTTTTTGTTCATTTTTTTTTCTTATCACACACATTAATTTTGAAAATCTTGCAAAAATAGAAATAATTGTCAGATTTTAATGAAACTTTCAGAAACTATTTAGGAATGATGGAAATTATTATAAATGTTATTTTTTTTAAAGTCATTATAAAAATATATTATATATATATATATATATTACACCCCCATAAATAAATTAATTAAAACTCAAAAAATTTATGGTCGAATCACGCAAGTCATTATAGTTAAAAACACAAGACTTTGAGAAAAGTAAATCATGTTTTATTTTTTTTAAACTCTGACCACGTAAACCTAAAATCAGCTCTGAATTGTAACATACAAAACCCAATAAAACAAAGATACTATTTAATTTTAAATGCTTTTAGTTGCTTTTCTTTGTTTTTATCAATATGGATAATATTTTCTGAAGGCACAAAATTTTTTCGATGAAAAATGAATTTTTAAATGAATTAAATGTTATTTAATAAATTATTTTATTATTTTTACATAAAGCTACTAAATGTTGTTAAATATTCTAAAATATTCTAAAATTAGCGGTACTGGCGAAACCTGTATATAATGTTTTAGTGTCGAAAAAAAAAATTTAAATCAAATGTACGGAGGCCCAGAAGAAACATGATCCAATAAAAACATCACGTGACTTGATTTGTACGGCTCTGTTAACGGCCTTTACATTTATAAAATTACTTTAAAAAAATATAATTTCCATCATTCCTGAAAGTTTCATTAAAATCTGACAATTATTTCTATTTTTGCAAGATTTTCAAAATTAATGTGTGTCATAAGAAAAAAATGAACAAAAAATTTGCCATGTTATTTACTAAAGTTCCGGTGATGACAAGAAACAAAATTTTTCAATCAAAGTTAAAACGTTCTAATAAAGACAGAAAAATTTTAAAAAATAATGAAAAATTACTTTGTTCTTTCCCCTTAATATTAACAAACATTTTGGTAATAAAATTCTGCTTTCGTCACTTATGACCTTCTGTACTATAAATTTCCGCACGTAATATGTCAGTGCGTGATGAAAACCCCGCACATATCATTTGTCAATCAACACCGCAGTTCAGACCGGCCTTCTCCCATTTGAAAAAACATGTTTTCATCACAGAAAATAAGCAATCTTTTTACAAAATATACTAAATAAACTTTATAATTTTTAATTTTTTTAAAATTAGTTAAAAAAATCATAATTGATTTTTTAAATAAATTTTAAACGGCAACATTCACTTTTGTAAACAAAAGTTAAAAAAACGGGAGATTATCGATCGATTTTGGACGTGCTAGAAATTAATAATAAAATTTTAAAAAATATTCAAAAAATACTTTGATCATTCCTCTTGATAATAACATTAACATTTATACGATAAAAAATTGTTTTAATCAAATTTAAGGCCTTTTTTTTATTCATGGTATTATTTTTTTATCGATCTCATAAATTAATTAGATACCTTTCTTATGAAATTTAATCTCACTAACAACAGTCATCTTATTTTTTAATTTCTTTATATTTTCCATAAAGCATCGTGAACGTAAAGATGAAAGCTAAGTACAAAAAAATAAATAAAATAAAATAAAAAAATAGAGCGCTGAAAGTTTTCCTTAAAAAGTAACGAGGTAAATAATTTGTTCACTTAAATCTAAATAATTTCACTTCCTTCCATCCGTAGAAAGAATTATCCTCCCGTAAATTATCTAAACGTCATGAATCTGTAGCGGGCGGTCCAGTGGCCCCGTATCACGGAAAGGGGTGAACGAGGTCACAAGAGGCCCGCTAACATTTTTGAAGACGTTAAATCTGACCGTGAAACAATATGGACGACAGAACGAGGATATATATGATATGTAGAGGTTTATTCTAAAAGGAAAAGGAAATGAAGATGGTCGGAAACGGTGGAGGTGCTGGAAGCTGCAGGAGTGCTGGATACTGCAGGAGTGAGCCGGATGCTGCAGGAGTGCTGGATACTGCAGGAGTGAGCCGGATGCTGCAGGAGTGCTGGATACTGCAGGAGTGAGCCGGATGCTGCAGGAGTGCTGGATACTGCAGGAGTGAGCCGGATGCTGCAGGAGTGAGCCGGATGCTGCAGGAGTGAGCCGGATGCTGCAGGAGTGCTGGATACTGCAGGAGTGAGCCGGATGCTGCAGGAGTGCTGGATACTGCAGAAATTTTAGTGCAGGCATTGATGGTCGAGGTTGGCAGTTGCTAGGATCATCGTTGTTGGGGGTTGAAGCTGATGTGGGTTGTTGCCAGGATGATCGCTTGGTGGTTGTTGATGTTGAGTGATGCCAGGATGATCTTTGTTGGTTGAAGCTGAGTCGTTGCCGGAGTGCCAACTTGTTGCTGTAGTTCGTGTTGCCAACGTTGTTTGTCATTGCCTGGATGCCAACTTGACGTGTTGGGAAGGAAGAGAGAGAAAGAAAGATCCCAACTATCGTCAAGTTGGCAGACAAAAAGAAATGGGAGCGTAACTTACAGCCCGTAGATCGGCGCCCTTGGCCAATGAAGGCCAAGGTGCCTGTGTAGACGACCGTTGCGGCCGCCGACAGCCTCCTCAAAGCTTGGGAGAAATCACTGTCTTGTGTCGAGGGGGACCAGCAAGAGAAATTGGCTAAGCTAACCGAAAAGTCTCTATAAAAAAAATACTACAAGGTTAGCTAAAGATAACTATGGTCTAAAAATGACTAGATGTATATTACACCTAGGTTTGTAATATAGCCTAACTAAAAAAGGGGATTTGCTAGTCCCTCTGACGTGTTAACAGTGTGTGAGGAGTATGAATGAGAGGTCAAGGTCGAAAAGACCTGTTCCTCTGCTGGTTCAAGGACAGAAGGAGGAGGTAACTCCGACAAATCTGTCTTTCGTCACCTGTCAAAAGACGCGAAAGGTTATGACCTGCTTTGTTTTATTTTCAAATTACATGAAAATGATTGCTTATCTGTCCTTTTTTTGACCAAAAAAAAAAAACTATTTTTAACGAAAATTTCAGACGTGCTAGGAACGATTAAATAAAAAATGTAAAAAATACCTCAAAAAATACTTTGATCTTTCCTTTTTAATAATAATATGAACATTAATTCGACTCACAGAATTACGCATATTTTGGGGAATTAAGCTTAGCTTCTCAATCTTCTCAATCTCTTCGACAAATTTCGACGATTCTTCTCAACACACGTGGAAATTCTATTCAACACGACGTCAGCTAACAGTAAAAATATCCACGATTTCATTACGATGACTACAAATCCAGGCCTTCATTTCAATCATCTATGCTTCACACCGCCCACGTTTCAGATGTACAAAGCAGCCTTAAAAAGGCAACTCACCGCCCTTTATGCGACACGAATGGTCGAAGAATTTGCCAGAACGATATTCTATCGTCAATAATACCAAATTCTGAAACATACATTTAACACTCGGTAGAAATTCTGCTCAACTTAGCGACTACGCTGCTTCTATTAACTTTTGTGCGCCAATTATATCCACGCAATTTTGAATTTTAACATTATAAAAAAAAAACACGCCCACAAAAACACACACACGAAACGAAAGTCATCCCGCTGTCCAATATAACGCTAAAAAAGTGGTATACCCTAGAGAAAAAAGTTCCCCAAATTGAAAAAAAAAAAAAAAAAAATTAACGTAAGGGTTAATAATAATTTTTATCAATATCTCACTTACATTCAGAAGTCACGGTAAGGTTGGACGTCAAATTTAAAGCGGAAGAAGTCAGTCTGGTTAAGTGTCTGGTTAAGTGTCTGGTTAAATGTCTGGAGATTTATTTATTTTTTTATTTTATTTTTTTTTTTTTCTGAAAGGGTTTTGTGTATATAAAAAAAAAACTGTCGTAAATCACTAACATAGCATGATGAAAAAAAAAAAAACGCCGAACTTGACGAAAACAAAATTTTATCGTCTAATGTTCATATTATTAAAGAGGAAAGATCAAAGTATTTTGGGGGTATTTTTTTACATTTTTTATTTAATCGTTCCTAGCACGTCTGAAATTTCCGTTAAAAATATTTTTTTTTTTTTTTGGTCAAAAAAAGGACAGATAAGCAATCATTTTCAATCATTTTTTTCGATTTGATAAAAAAGATTAAAATCTGATTTGATATTCTTTTAAAAATCAATTATCATTTTTTCAAAACTTATTTTAATGAAAACAGAAATTATACTGTTTATTTAAAATATTTTGAACCAAGCTTAACTTAGCTTCTGCGCCGAAAAAATGTAATTTGAAAATAAAACAAAGCAGGTCATAACCTTTCGCGTAGCTTGACGATTGACGTTTAGATAACTTACGGGAGGATAATTCTTTCTACGGATGGAAGGAAGTGAAATTATTTAAGTGAACAAATTATTTACCTCGTTACTTTTAAGGAAAACTTTCAGCGCCCTAATTTTTTAATTTTTTTTTTTTTGTACTTAGCTTTCATTTTTACGTTTACGATGCTTTATGGAAAATATAAAGAAATTAAAAAATAAGACTGTTAATAGTGAGATTAAATTTCATAAGAAAAAGGTATCTAATTAATTTATAGGTACCTTTCTTATGAAATTTTATCAGAAGTGTACATACTATAATTTTATGTACATTTATTACATTTTACTGTGTTATTTGTATTTCCATTCATTTTATTATTAATTTTGATATTTCATTTATGGAAAAATGTCATAACTGAGATTAATATAACAATAAGATCATATAAATTAAAGTTTAGCAGTAGTTAAATTTCATAAGATGATACTGTTACTTGTAGGTACCCTTCTCAGTTGAAATTGAAAAATCAAATTAACTTCTCCATACGTGTTTTAAAGGGCTTTAACAGCAAAATGCTGAATTCAAATAATGAAACTAAATTGTATTCTGGTTGGTCTTCCGTACTTTATAATTAGCGCCCGATTATAAACACAAATTACATTTCTTTTAATTACTTCCGATCTTCTGATTGGTCCAAATGATACAATTTTCAAAGCGCGAGACAATGACAATCTCATACGGACACTTTGAATGTTTGACGTTGCTTTTAACTAATGTCATAATATTTTTAAAAAAACTTAATGTAAAAATCTATTATAATTAAAGAAATAACAAATAATTGTATTAAAAATTCAGTTTTCATTGTAAAAAATTTTTGCTTTCAGAAAATATTGTCCATATTCATATAAACAACTAAAAACAAATAAAAGCATTTGAAATTAAATAATATCTTTGTTTTATTGAGTTTTGTATGTTACAATTCAGAGCTGATTTTCAGGTACGTGGGATCCAACCAATTAAAAAAAAAAAAAAACAAAACAAAAAAACATGATTTGCATTCTTCAAAGCCTTGTGCTTTTAACTATTGTAATCACTAAGGTTGATGCGCTCGAATTTCTAGAGTTTTTCATAAAATTAGTTATGGGGGTTTTAATAAATATAAAAAAAATATTTTTGTTTTCATAAAGTTTGGCGTTTTTTTCATCAGACTATGCTCTATTTTTTAGCGATTTCGTGGAGTTACCTATAGGATACGTACCTCCACGAAAATCGCTAAAAAAGGGAAAAATGTACCAAACTTTACGAAAACAAAATTTTATCGTGTAAATGCTTGTTATTATAAAGAGGAAAGACCAAAGGGTAAATTTTCATTGTAACACTCGAGCGCTAATATCCCTTCAAATCTTTCCAAAATAGTCTTATTTCCGTGCAAATGTATATGCTTAACTCAAATCAACAATTAGAAACCTACCTTTTTGGATGTTAACGACCAGAAAAAATTATTCTTGCATTTTGCGGTTTCCTAAATTCGTCCTTCCCTATGTCGAATTTCTGGGCTGATAGCTGTTGTGGTTTAAAAAATGCAGGCGTCTATGAAAAACGTTTGTTTTATTTATTATTGTTATTATTTTTTGCATTAGGATTGCGGTGTGATGTTAATATGCTTGGGTATTTTTCCATAATTTTGGTTACCGTCGTGTCGGTATGATTATCCTGGTCTACGGTGAGTTCATAATTTTTGGTGTTAGTGTTGCGTTAGACTGTCTATTAGTTATTTATCGACTAGTCTATTATTAGAGCAGTCGATCGTCAAACCGAAATGATTCAAGGAATCGTAACCCAAGAGATGTCTTGTGGTATCAGCAATCATAAAAATTCAGTTGAATTCGCATCTGAGGATGTGCAACATCAAATTTTGGCTGTTAGCTGATACAACGGAGACATTCGTAGGGCACATCACTACACCACGTATACACCTGCTTGGTATGATCGATATAGCAACTCCCGTGTCCACAACGAAATTAATTTTTGTATCCCCTAGTCGAGTAGTGATTTCAAGAAGCGTCGGTTGTGTGAAGGCTAACGCTTCCCGCCGATTTAGCTTTCGGACATCATACTAGGGGCAAGTGATGGAGATCGGAAACTAAGCTGTATCTTAACATTCTTTTTATCCGGCCATTTGCACCACGAATTGCAGAACTTCCCACGCTACGCAAAGTATAAATGAGTCCCACAGATCTTTGGGTTTTTGATCCTCATTGAATGATCGGACACTGGGTGGGCAATCGATATTCTTCGGAGATGAAATTTTAGTTTTGCTTATTCATTGTATTAGGGACACTTGTAGGTGTTGGACACTTTCTTATTGTCTAAAATAAAGATCGTCTGCCATTTTATCCAATCAAATTGTATCTATCTAGGATGACTTGAGTTGCTAAAACTGGTTTGATCGATGCTACTAGTGCCTGTATGAATTTGTGGCCAACTATATAATCACTGACACCAATCCGACTCGCTAGAGAGATCAGTTCATTTAAATATATAGACAGACGCATTGTGATGACTGAGGCTGACATCAATTTGTCCAGCATTTCTGGTTTGGATTTTATACGAGGTAATGGCGGCTTCCTTGAATATTTCGTAATTAATTTGTTGAAGCACGACTCCTTGCAGTTTCCCGAGAATATCTGTAGTTAGAGAAGCCAATATGCTTTGTTTACATTACGTGATTGATGTTAAATTGGGCTTCCATTATGGAAAACCACGCTAGCACGTTGGATTCGATAAGTGCAGGCAGTTTGATTGATATCGCCTGTATGGAACCAGTCGGGTCGAAAGATACCGGTTCTATTTTACTGTCGGATGTTGTACTTTTTTATATGTATAAGCGTCATGTATGTCGGAGTTTACCAATCTGGAGAATTGTAAGTTTGTAATGTTACCATATTTGAATTCATTTACTAACCCTTGAATATTTGTAGGTGTGTATATGTGTGTGTCTTAATGTGTGTGTGTATGATTGTTTATATATGCCTTTCATTGTATGTATATATTGTCTGTTTTTAGGTTTTGGGCATCTATTTCCTATTTTGTTCATGTTTTTGCATATTTATATATCTAAATATGTCTATGTGTTTGTGTATGTATTGTCCTTTGCAAGATTTCATCCTCCCCTGTTCATATCACCACTTCAAATGCCTGTAAATTGTAACGAAGCCTTACATTTCCATTAGATTAACGTTTATTCTGAGATTCTGGACTTTCATTTAAAACAAAATAATGTTTATTTTTTCCTCAGTTTCTTTAAATAATTTTATATTTTAAACTTAATACAAATTAAATTTAAAATTGGTAATTTTCAAGTAAAATTTAATATTAATCAGTTAGACTATTTTAGTCTAACCCTAACATTAAGGCATTAATAATTATAACAAAGGTTCAAGTTTTTTAAATTTTCATATTCTTGTATTTTGATTGGTCATTGCAGCTTATGTAACGGCATTTCCCCTATCGAGGGGTGTTTTGTTGATTTGAACCTTTTTAAAACTCCTTTATTCTACATTCCACACCATCACTTGTTAAGACACCAGAAGTGTTGAAACAAAATGGCTATTTTTGTAGTGATTTTATAACATATTTATGTTATAATTTTCAAATAAATTATATATAAATTTCAGTCAAATCACTTCTTCCAATGCTGTAAACTTTTGTTCTAATCCAATAAAATTACACTAAATGACTGATGAAATTGATGATAGGTATAACAATATTTTTGCTGCTACTGCTTGGAAAATTTAAGTAGTGTTTTGTCCAAGTGCTTCCTCACCCACTCTTTTCACTGACTAGCCAATGATAAGCTCTTTGTTAAGGTCAGTAGGTTAGTGTAGGTGAAAGTGTATTCCTGACTTTTCCATGTGCAAACTGAATGCAAGTCACCTCAATTGAAATTCAGATTCACTTGGACAATTCTATTTGTTTTACCATATCAGTAACATTGCACTACTTGCTTTCTTATACAAATATACATGTTTATAAATGTTGACAAAATTAATTTGACATAAGCTTATTGTTTTACAGTTGTTTGGTAACAGTTGAAAAATGATAGCAAAAAGGATAAAAAGAAAAAAATTGTCAACTTATGCACAGAACATGAGAAAAAGCTTTGTACCATCTCTTCTTAAAGGCATTAAGAAATCTGAGTGTAAATTCAAAATGTATTTCAAATGCAAGTAGCTGTTTTTTATCATGATGGTATGTTTATTCCACACTATTCATTAAATAATAAATGAAAAGCAAAGGATCCACTGCCTGTTTCATTTTTAATACTTTTCCATTATTCTTGGTTTCTTCTTACCATGCATTTTTTCCCTAAAATTTTCACCTAGTAATTTAAAGTATTAAATAAGAAAACATCTATTCTTGTATTTCTCCTATTGTCTACTATTAATGAAAAAATAGTTGAGATTTGAAACAATGTAAAACCTGTTGGAAACCAACAGAAATATTTCTTTTTTTCTTTACTATAAAATTCATCTGCTTAATTTTTTTTAATTTTTAAGTTGTTTACATTACCCTTATATTCTTTTAGTCTCAGCATGTGTGTACAGTGTACACACATCTATATGCCCCTTTGTTGTTATGCTTAACACACATGCACGGAGGTGCTGAACATAATCCTGATGTTTGATCATTTAGTTAGATTTTTTTTTAAATAAATCTGCTTGGGAACTGTGTGTATCCATTTTTTTTATAATGAATATAAAATATAAATTGAGATTAACAAATATGAATTTAAGTATCTATTACTCTTGTTTACAGATGGTTAACTTAGGATAAGGTCCTTAATCCAAATATAAACCAATTTATGGCCTTTTAATAATGCACGCAAAGATAATTAATACAACGATATATATTACATGTACAGATAAACATTTATATCTCTTAAAATAAAATATGCAATATTCAAATAGTTCATAAGTTCATATCAGAAAGTTCTCGTATTTTTTATATATATATATATATATATATATATATATATATATATATATATATATATATATATATATATATATATATATATATATATATATATATATATATATATATATATATATATATATATATATATATATATATATATATATATATATATATAAGTGATAGAAATTATTTGAGATAATCATAATTAAGTAATTCATCGTGTCTAGAAGAAACCTCAACAGAATGCAGAAAGCACTGGATGGACGTTTCGTCCTATATTTGGAACTCATCAGCAGTGCGCATCCACTACCAAGAACAGGACAATTACGATATGAGGCAAGCATCATGCCTACTGTATCAATGGGCATCCCTATCTCTCTATATATATTATTTATATTTATATAGCAAACAGGTGAAAGTCTGAAGGGGCAAGGTCTGTGTTTTAAGGGTGATGAAGGAGCAGTTCCCAGCCCAGCTCGTTGATGGTCATCACTGTTTGGGCTGCTGTGTGAGGCCTTGCGTTGTCATGATGCAAGATGACTCCTTCTGACTGATGACCCCTGCGTTTGTTTTTTATGTCTTTCTTGGCCTGCCTCAGAATTTCACAGTAGTTCTTCTGTCAGACTGAATGAGGTCATTGACTGATTCGATCACCTCAGGATATCGAATCACTTCTGTAGGCCTCACAGGCCTGTCTTCATCCTCAACACTGCTCCGTTCTTCTTTAAACAATTTAGCCCACTTGTAGACATTTTTTGGCTGAAACATGTGGCACCATACACAGTTAACATTCTCCTATAAATTTCAACTGGTTTTCACCCTTCAGCAACCAAAACTTGATAACTGACCGCTGTTCAATCCTGGAGCATGCTTCTTGGTCGGTCATCTTTGTTAATCACCAAAACTATCAAAGTTTTTTTTTAATCTGCAAAACATTAAATCCATGTGGAAAAGAAGTAAAATAAAAAACAAAAAAAAAAGAAAAGAAAAGAAAAGAAAAGTAATCTATCTGTATTAGATAAGCTTGTATATATATATATATATATATATATATATATATATATATATATATATATATATATATATTTGTTATGAACTTGTAGCATATAGATGAACCACGGGTTCAAAAAAAAAAAAAAGAAAGAAAGAAAAGGTGCGATCCTTTCTTGGTATTTACTCAGAGACGGAAAAGACACAAGGGAGTCAATGAAAAACAGACGCGAGTCGAACGATTTTAAAATATAACATTTGTTTAAAAATACAGAAAAGAAAAGTTTGTCTAAGAGAAAAGGGATTATAAAAGAAGGTACGAGCGGATACATATAGTGATTTTCCAAGCATAGCTTAGATGTTTCAAAAGGCCGAAACTAAGAGGCACCCAGTGAGGATCGAACTCGCTACTCAGTCACGCGAATGTTAATGGACGCGAGGTTGCACGGCTATATCAGATTGCGTTTCCAGACCGAAGGCAGTCGAGTCATCCATTCTTTGCTGCTGTTTATTGTCGCGTTGATCCGTGTCAACAAAAACTATGGACCGAGAAATACCGTGATCCGCTCATACGCCTGACGACAAAGAACTCCTTCTACAGGCTGTCAGAAACGATCTAGGCATCAGCACACGTCAAATGGCCATAGCATGTCGTACATTACTCAGTATCTCATGCAGGGTAATTCAAGAACAGCTCCTGTATCAGTAAAATTTGCAACATGTGTAGGGTCTTTCAACCTTTGATCACTCACCGCGGGATAACTTTTGACGATAGTTTACTGCACAAACTGTCGATCAGTCGTTTGTCTCTTCACTTTTGTTTACGGATGAGGTAGTGTTTGGAAGAGATGGAATAAAAAATTTACACAGCCAACATTTATAGGCAGATCGGAATCCCCCATGTTACAATACAGGCTAGACATCAACATCAGTTTACGATTAATGTGTTGGCTTGTAATGTATGTGACTGTCTGGTTAGTCCATATGTTCTCTCAGGAGCTGTCTACTTCGAACAGACTTCCAGATCTGGTATATATTGTGTATTTGGGCAGCAATCTCTCTTTTATACAGGTTTCATTAAAGACAACTGACAAGATACTGCGATTAAGCTTTCTATTTAATTTTTCCTGTACAAATGTTTTCTTCTCTGGACACAAATTGTGTAAAAACTGTCCATAAAACGGGGTACCTACTACGACCCATTATTTCGCAGATCCCTTCATCTATGTACCAGCTATCAAAATTCGTTAACGATATTATTACTCCATATCTACCTACCAATTGCATCATCTCACGATTTCCATCCTATTCTAAAAACTATACAACCAAACCAAGGTATTTTAGCGTCACACAATTTACTTACTAACGTCCTGGTCAATCAAACCATCAACATAACCCTTAACTCTTTGTATAAAAATAATTCTTTCCCACCTCTATCCATCAAAGCAAATATCATAAAAATTATTGCATGCCTGCACAACTAATACGACCATAATGGCAATATCTACATCCAAAATGATGGTGGTAGCATGGGAAATTCCCTCGGACCGTACTTCTCCAACCACTACAAGTCCTACATAAAAAAACAGGATATTTAAACTACTATATTTAAATTACTAAACCCAAAATATATGTCCACTATGTAGACGATATTGGAAACGACGGACAAGTCAACTGCACGGTTACTAAATGATGTTAGTAAATCATTCCTACCTTTAATATTTTTTATCTGGTCACGTGCGCCGTGCACTTCGACAAACCCGAAGAACTAATGCAGCTTCTATTTTGCTGAATAAGAATCCTTGTGTGGGATGTGGGTAGGCATTCCACCCATGTGGATCAATTAGTAGACGAGATTGCGCAGCAGCTAAACTGGTGTTATAATTGCGGAATCATGGGTCGTGTAAAAATCTACTAAAATTGAAATTGGAATCACAAACAGATCAACAAGGTGCGAGACAGAAAATGATTCATTCACTTTCTTAAACACCAATCTGAAAGTTCCCGCCACTGTGCCTTCCGCTATGCCTGCTGATCAAAACGGAGACGTAAAACCTGTTTGATACCGCCTGTTGCTGTGCCTCATCTTGCGTGGAATGGAAAGCGATTTGAAGGTGTCCCAGATCCACCACCGTCATTGACAACAGAAGGGACTATAATGACCACACTTCATTTAGACACACTCAGACTGGCCCAATTAGCCACGGTAGTCATCGTATATTTTCGTTTGCCGATACAGAAGCTCAAGCTTATTCAAGTGGACCAGAAATATTAAAACTACTCAGGTTCACAGATGAGTACCTTGTACTAATTAGTCATCGAATATGGGGCATCACAGACACCCGACTTCATATAAAGAGCGCATGGTTCATGCATATAAGAATTGACTCGAAGGAGAGACGACAGGTGGTGTATGCGTCAAACAACACGTCTGGTTTTTAATCATCAGAATCTGTCCTCAAGGTCATACATCTGTTGCCAACTGATTTCCCACCCCGACGTCACGGCTCAACTGTTTAAAGGGCGCAAAGGAAAATGCCCTGGGCACATTCCCACGCAGAAAACCCATTTCAGCTATGTCTAGTACCAGCCTGTTCCTTCCGACGGAAACCATCAGGCATATAATAGAACATTGGATACGTGACTATTTCAAGTCTAGCACATTTAATACATGCCAACACCAACATATAGAAATATACATATACAATAATAGACTATGACAGGAAAGCTATTTGGCATTACCTTCGTCCCTGACGCGACACCATTGGTGGTTCAATCCCAGTCCCTCAACATTGGATTAGGAGAGCGAAACATGACCTCGATCGAGACGTCGCATTGGGTATAATTAAACCGGTGCAAGTGGGGACTGCTAAAACAGGGATGGTAATCTCACCCACAAAGAAGACGGCTCACCCAGACGCAATGTGGACTTACAAGAACTGAACGCTGCCTTCATGAAGAAAATCCATTACACCCAGTCCCCATTTAATCATGTCTCTGTCGTTCAGGCTCAGACAATGAAAACAGTTTCGGACGCATGGAACAGGTGCCACAGATCACGCTTTCCCCAGTCGCACAAGATGTCACTATATTTATCACTGAATGGGGCCAGGGATTTCACATTGATTGATATACCCGACAGTTCGACGATATTACAAAGGACATGGTTCGAAAAACACATTGCATAGACGATAGGTTCCTTTGAGACGATTCTATCACCGTGGGAAGAATGCTTAACCCTGAACAATTTCATTTTGCAGAGAATGATGTGGAGCTTGTCCGGTTCTTAATAACGGTCGATGAAAATCCCGCCCTTCACTTTCCTACAACCACAAATATCACAGATATCAGGTCCTGGTTTGAACTGGGGAATCAGGAATCTTATGCATTCTCATTAGCTGAGTTGATGGGCCCCTTCCGGAAATTAATTCGCTTGAAGAACCGAAAAAAAAATTTCATAGATTTTGGCGTTTGAACACAGAATTTCTATTCGATTCTTGTGTCGCTTGCGAATTCTGAATATTTTTACGTCAAAAGTAAATGTAAAGGAAAATTCCTTTTGAGCCATTTTGTGTTCTTTTATTTCCGGGAAAGTAAAACGTGCTGTTCATGAAGATAGTGCAGTAGCACCACCGTTTTACTGTTGATCTAGCTCGATGCAACCCCCACTTATACTCTAACAGTTTCTTTTCTAGCATTTCTCATCTGTAGAAGCCGGTATTCATTTATGTTGTTAGAAATGAAAACAAAGCAGGGCAAATTAAGTACAGTAGTACCTACTGTGTGAATGGCTTATATGTAAAAAAAAGCTATTCTCAGAAAATAGATATAAGATACGCTGGGACTTTGAAATCTAAACCTACACCCCATCCAGCTATATAGACGATAAACTATTTTTCATAAACAAGAAAAGGAATAGGCACCAGATCGTTGACATTGCTTTTGCCAGCGATCGCCGGGGTGAAGAGGAAAATTTGGAAAAAATACCAGGGCCTTGCATAGAAACTGTTCGGAAACATGATGGTTAATGCCATTCTTCAGTAATTGTTGTATATGGAACGAAGCCAAGATCTCCAGAATGTAAATGCGAGGACTAAGTGAGATTTCAAATAATATTCACGCCATACCACATTGACTGCGACCCACGAGTTAAACCGTTATTAGCAGTTGTCACGAGTTTGGCATTTTCTGATACACTGATGACGTAGCCCATAGACAAGAATCAGATTTAAATTTTTTATCATTTCAATCCAAACAAGGCAATAAAGCCACTCAGACGCAAGAGGTTACTAAGTGGAAAAAATTATGAGAAAAAGAATTAACGTTATTATATACAGAGAACAATAAAAACATCGGAATTAAGATAATAGAACATAACGATTGACATTACATTTAGATTTTTGAAGATAAAATTTGAGTGAAAATATAACAAGCCGTAAGTAAGTTCCACTAGTGAGAAGTGTGCCAACAATGATCGTCTACATATGCCGCTCAGAATGTACCTGATACAACCTACTACAAGAATCATATCAGACCAAAAACGGTGCAGTGCAGTAATAAACTCTTTTCAGCTTTGATAGAGATAGAAAATGTTTATGCATCCTTGTAGGCGATCAAATATTTCCTACTCTGCAACTCCTTTCGGCTCACAAAGCCCATCTTCAGAGTAGGTATATGGATAATTAAACAAAGATATTCACAATCAAAGATGATATTCTGCAATGTGAGACAAAAGCTTAGATCAAAGAACAGCATAATAATACAATATCCAAATGTTGGACAATTTTTATCTTTATTTTCTCCCGAAATTAAAGCAAATATACGGAGTTTAGAATGGCTCCTGATCAAATATAATAAACATTCGTTATCTGTTATATTTAACAATATATGTTTGAACAGAGATCTGCTGCTCCAAAACACTATATATATATATATATATATATATATATATATATATATATATGAGAGAGTTAAAACAAAAGTCTCTACAGTTTTTCAATACATAGGATATTTATTAGTGTAATTAGTTTCTGACATAAACCGTGATATAGAATTGGTGAAGAGAAACGAAATTGCAGTAGAATGTAACTGGAAAGAAAATAAATATTTGTTAAAAATAAAAAAAACACCAAAAAGTGACAAAAACGATAATAAAAACAAACCAAGAATAAATAAAGTGACAATGGATTGACAGATGGCATGACAAGTGCAAGATTACGAAGATAATCCACAGAGAAACTAAATATATAATAGAGTAATACATTAACTTCCTACTTTTTACTTATAGCTTTTGTAATTCTAGGTTGCAAGTTCTTCATTAATTTTTTGCATTATTATAACCAAAAGAAAAATTCCTTATTATCTATAAAATATAAGAATTTCTTTTAAAAACAGTATTTGAAAATTGAAAATGAAATATCTGAAATAACTTTTTTGTAAGTACAGTATTCAAAGTTTTTGTGGTTCAATATTCTGATGAAAGTGGGTCACAGGCAACATGGAAGGAAATGTGATCCAAATATTTGCGCCAAAAATTAAGGCGAAAAACCGTTTGTATTCACAATTTGCTTTTCAGCAAACTCTATGCTAAAAGTGGGACATTAAAACGAAGTGAAAATCAAACAATCTTAAAAGCTCAAATTAAATTCAATAAAAATCAACCTGATTGGCAGATAAATCTTCCTTTACAGCCTTTATATATAGTTTGGCAATATCGCTTCAACCCATAAAATGGCGGTGAATCCCTTTCGAAATTGTCATGTGAATATTAAGAAAAAAATTCAACTTTATACATTCATTTTGTCATTTTATTAATGTTTCTGATACGATAAAAGTTGGCCAGTGACTTTATACCAAAATTGATTAATTTGTTTGTCACGACTTATTAACCTTTTGCATGTTATTTAAAACTGCACATGGTTGATGAATCGTAAAATGTTTTTGATATTATAAAAAAAAAATTTAGATAATTATTTAACTCAGTTGGGGAAAATGATGAATATATAGCTTAATCGTTAAGGTTATTTGCACATAAGTGAATATTACAAACCCGACTAAATTTTGCACTCGATTGTC
Source organism: Acanthosepion pharaonis (assembly GCA_903632075.3). Classification (NCBI taxonomy): domain Eukaryota; kingdom Metazoa; phylum Mollusca; class Cephalopoda; order Sepiida; family Sepiidae; genus Acanthosepion; species Acanthosepion pharaonis. Next base: position 46,730 of record CAHIKZ030002126.1, on the reverse strand, counting down.
CTATCTCCAATCAAGTGCCGTTATCCATTAACTTACCTGCAATTCTGCACCTGGTATTGACAAGCGGTCACCCATCTAGGTACTGACCCATCTCACCATGTTCATACAAGAACCAGTGATTCAACGAGATATGGCCGTAAAAAAAATAAAAATAAAAAAAAAATATAACAGCCGAATTTTTTGTTTTTTTTACTTAAAAGGTATAACATTTATTTGTTGGTCTACGAAAAACTTGTTAATATTTCCGCTTAAATTTATTATATTATGTGGTTCCAAACATAACTACATCTTTTGTGCTGTTTCAGCCCAAGAAAGACGATAATGCCAGTAGGGCGCAACGGGTTACATGGAGTGAAAGAGAATGACAAGAATTTAGTGAGTGGTATTGAGAAAACGACAATAATGGAAGAGGGTTCATTAAGAGAGAAGATGGCATTTAATGTTGCATTTAAATCTTTGAAAGTTTTAGGTTGCAGGGAAGCAAGAATTTGGGAGTTCCACGGGTGAGAAGAACGTGAAAAGAAACTGTTAATTCAACAGTAAAATGATGAGACCTAGTTGACAATCTTGCTTGTTTAAATTCATGTAGTCGAAGCACCCCCCCCAAAGCTCATCAGAACAGAGTTGCCATGACAATATTTATAGAAAAGACAGTGGGAAGACGCGTTATATTGATGATAAAGTCACTAAAGTCGTAATGCCCGGACAGGATCGATTACATTACAGATCCTTCTTTGGGTTTCCTCAAGAACCTTGAGCTCAAGGCCAGATATGATAGTCGTGTTCAATGCAAGGACAAATGGTAGAGTTATAAATGTGCAAGATGGATTCTGATTAGATAGTTTTCTCGTGCAACACTACCAACATTTCTAGCACCCTCCGGGAATTTAGTGTCAGCTATGCTGATGTCAGACAGATTTTCTCTGTGGTGATTAAATGAAATCGGTTTTCTTTTGAGGACATTAAATTTTCAAGCCATTTTTTGCTCCAGTTAACCACTGATTGGAAGTACAGCCTGTCGTATTTGATATTAAAACGAGTAAATGGTTGTGTAATCTGCGTAAATAACTAGTTGGGAAGTAATGATATCAAGGAGGTCATTGATGACGATTAGAAACATCGTCAGTCTAAGGATAGTACCCTGAGAGACTTCACGTTAGTATGAAATGTACCTTCCTTACATCATTTGTTAGAAACGACCTGATTAATCGAAATATTTCTACTGTGACTCCGTAACCCATGAGCTTGTGTAAAAGGCTAGCATTCCAAATCCCCTCGAACGTCTTTGAGTTACCTAGAGCCACAGTCCGAGCTTCGCTATTATCATGTATAGCTTGATGAATATGACAAGTGATAATTTTTGTCCAAAAGGAGGCTGATCGAAGTAAGATGCATAACTAATTTGTCATTGATTTGAGCTTAGAGTCCTTTGCCAAAAATAGTTAAGAGACTAATTGGGCAATAATTTGAGGGATTGAAAATTTCCACAGAGTTCTTAAAAACAGCAACTACAACTCGACGGAAAGAGAGAATAGGAGCCAACTCAGGTGTACATTTCTTTAGAACGACTGCAGATATCCCGAAACATCCACTTCCCTGTGGTGATCTAATTTAGAAATTATGTTAGAAGCCAATGTATATTTTTCAGCAGAGCCTCCATTTTAGGGGGAAATCTAACAGTAGTACTCCAGATGAATCTGTTGTGGAGTTGGAAGAGAACCTTAGGTAAAATCACTCTGCTTTATCTGCAGTAGATGTAAATAGTTCAAATTGATTGAAGAGATGAGAGGAGAGGAGGGACTGATGATTTGCTATTGTTTAGTACACTTTTGCGGTGCTGTCAGTAATCTCTAGAACAAAATTTGTGAAAATCTTCTATCAGCAAATTTGCTTCTTTGAGGACACGCTTGCACTCATTACAAGCAATGACAACGAGACATCTGTTATAATCGGACATGTTACTCTGGTATAGCTGGAAGAAGTTGTTCCTGAGGGATTTAGCGGCTGATCAGACAGGGAAGATGATCATGTTTTTATTCGGTATTTCCATGCTGGAAGGAACGCATCGATGTTGACTTTCACGCAGGAAGAGACCTCAGTGACACACTTAAGAACAGGATGATTACAAATACCATTCCAAGAGAAATCGTGAAAGAAATCACGAAATGAGTCCCAATCTGTGTGTCGATAATAGAAAGATGTTCTGTTAATAAGAAGTGAGCAGAAAGAGATATCTATGAACACAATCGCATAACTGAATTTTCCAAGCGGACAAAATTGCAGAGCACGACCTGTATTCAGTGGAGGTAAGGTAGAGATCAAGTAGAAAATCGTACACGTCAGAATTATTGAGGAAATGCGTGAGGTCTACTACTTGATTGAGAGGTTGAGTAATGGAGATGTTTAAGGTCTGAATGCCAGCAATGTCAGTGGCATTAAAGTGATTAAGCTACCGGATATAGTGGACACTAAAGTCGTTGAACACAAGCAAATTTGCCGATGGGTGTAGAGAGAAGTTCTTATCTATACTATCAGAATTCTATTCAACAGTCACAATAGGATGTGGAACGATAAAGGAGGAAGAGAAAGCTGGTTTTTACAGTAAATCTCAACCTGTACAAGGCCCAGGGGGCACTCGAAGTAGAAGATTACGTTAAGGAATAGTTTATATGGATAACTCTGGACTTGAACAGATTAAGATTGTAGTCATCGGAAAACATCCTCTTGGGAGTCTGTTCCATAGGGCAGTGTTTCGCAGGAAGAAGCCTTTTAAGTTGAACTTCTCGTCGATGCAATACGGAGTGAATGTTGGGTGGTGTAATAGATAACGTCTCGAAGTGTAGAGTTCCAATTCCATTCTGGTTCATTATATTCACTTACGCGCGAATAGTTTTGGGAAAGGTATGAATTCATCCTTCTTCTGATGAGTTAATTAGTAGGGCTTGTATCAATAAATCATTGTCTCCAAAAATATTTTAGTCTAAAAATATTTAAAAAGGTCAAGCTCTAAAAAACCAATCGATCGATCAATTGATGCTCACGGCTGGATTTTATGAATCGACATTGAATATGTGTACAACATATATTTCTTTATACTGACTTTTCTCTTGAATAGCTTTTATTTTCATAGCGATTCCATAAAGCCACTTGGAAAAACGGAGAAAAATATGGAACGAGAAATATGACGATTCATAAATTATTTTTCTCTACACGACAAACAGTAAGTTGCATTGGTTCATATTTTTATTTGATGTTTATTTAGTAAGACAATTTAATCGAAAAGCTTAGTGTGTTACATCCATTGTCGATCGAATCCATTATTCGTTAGAAACAAAGAAAAAAGTATTGGAATGCGATGTCCTCTTAGCAGAAATCCTTGATAATTTCTTCATAGATGAAAAGTAAACTTCAAGCAATAGATATGCGATTCTACATAAGTATAAAAACTAATAAAAAGGAAATAAAATAACACCGTTCTAAGTAATTCGGTCCTTTGTTTACGAGACGTATTCAACAAAACCACAATAGCAAACGTATCCACAAATATCGAACTGATAACACGAGTGAATTAGACATTAATACACCTTTCTTAAATGCCCTATTATTTTAAGCGCCTAACTGTAGCAAATATTGGTTTAAATAGTATATACATTTGTAAAGCAAATACTTATGTAATTTATCTTTACCATTTTTTACTAGTGACAAGTTTGGAAGAAGGTTGACTAAAGAATATTTGTCACTGTATCGTACTAGAGAGGAAAACAGTATTGCTTACTGTAAGAAAATGGACAATTTCGTTAGAATCAAGTGGTGAATTCTTGCGTAATAGCAGTTCGCTTATATAGCAGTGAATAATATCCTATAAGTTCTGTCCGAATTTTGAATAACGAAAACAAGTGACCAAATGTTACATTTAATTCCAGATTCAATCAACAATGTATTTTCCCCGATTATCTATGACTTCCTTCCATCTATTAACAAGCTTACTAATTCCATTACTGTAAAATTCTTTTGACTTTAATTCGAACTCACAAATGTCAGTTTTAACCTCTTCCTGTGTTACAAAAGCTGTTCCTTCCAAATTATTCTGTAAGCTACGAAACAAATGGTAGTCTGAAGGAGCAAGATCGGGAGAATAAGGTGGATGAGGAATTTTCTCCCAACCAAGTTCTTCGATCTTTTGTGACGTGATTCTTGCTGTGTGGGGTTGCGCATTGTCCTGATGAAACA
>CAHIKZ030002126.1:7500-37500 GCA_903632075.3 Acanthosepion pharaonis | reverse complement strand
GTATGTATGTATGTCAGTGTTAGAGTGTCACCCCGAACAAGCACAGAAGAAAATTTCCCCTTCCACCACCAAATAGTCAAACAAGCATAATTAGATCTAGTTTTAAAAATAAACAAGTTTGTCTGATGATCGCAAAAGCGTGAAACCCAGTGGCACAAACTCATATCCACACAACTGAATATATATATATTTCTATGGGCATTTGTATATAAAATATTTTTACGTCATGGGGTGTTTTTTTTCTGTAGGTCTCCTGTGGGTATAGATTATTTTGTAATGAATGTTTCGTGAATCAGATCAGCGAGGTAGTTAATGATGACCAGCCTCAACCCACTTCCCCTTTTAGCCTTGTACCACAACTGTTGTATTTTCAAATAAATCAGTTTCAATAAACGCCATTCAGCTACTGCAACCTCTTGTGAAACTAACTCCCGAAACTATCAGACCCAACAGGAGTGGGTCGCTGAAAAAGGATTTGGGACGACGCGCTAAAGCTTCGCAAATTGTTTATTCAAGCCACGTGTTCACGTGCCCCAAGTACAGATCAACGAAGTACTCCGTCTATACTACTACTGCTTCTCATTGTCTCTGCGGTTCTCTTTTGTTTCCTTCTCTCAGTTTGGCTATGTGTTTGAGAATACGTGTGTATTCCCCACCCACTCTCTCTTATTCCATACCTGGCTGTGTGTGTGTCTTTTTCTTAATATGCTTGGCAGTCTGTCTCACTTTTTCTGTTTGGCTCTATCTCTTTCTCTGCTATTGTGTCTGTCTGTCTCTCTCTCTCTCTCTCTCTCTGCTGTGTTATATCTACCTCGGTATGTGTGTGGTTGTATACGTCCCTCTCTCTGTTTGTCTCTGTGCAAGTCTATCTCTTTCTTTCCTTGGTGTGTGTATTTCTCCCCCCTTTTCTTTGCTTAGCTGTGTGTGTATTTCTCCAGGCTGTTAGTGCATTACTCCCTCTTTGTGCGTGCGTGTGTGTGTGTTTTTTCCACTCTTCTGTCTGTTTATCTGTTTGTATATTTCTATGCTTGGATAATATATATCGGTCTGTCTCTCGCTGCTTGGGTATACGTCTCTCTCTCTCTATATATATATATATATGCTTGGGAGCATGCATATGTATGAATATCTCTCAGATTTGAACTATGATATTATGATTTATCAAGGTTTTAGTATACTTTAAAACGTGTGACTAAATAATAGTTATATTAAGAATATAACCGACTCTGATATCGGTTAGCAGTCCTCGCTATTAAAATATCTTGCTTGTCTTGTTTCCACTGAGTCTGAACTCGCAATTACGATGTTCCCAAATTTGAAAAGCAGTTGAAATTTTTAGGACACATATTAAGAAAAGAGGTCTTCAAAATTTGACTTTTATAAGACATATAAGAGGGCAATACTGTGGATTATTGCTATGTACTAAAATGTCCACATAGCATTGCTAAAACTCTACGACTTATATTTAATGTCTATAATGTCTCTTCCAGGTTTTCCCTGCTGACCCCAATTAATTTTCGAGTTTTTTCATCGGTGGTCAGCAGGGAAACTATGCTTCGGTCATTGTGAGAAACACATTGCTTTTTAATGATTCCTCGAATTTCCCTCTTTGCAATACATAGTAGGCTGCGTCTTTCTTCTTCAGCCTATTTTCCGCCCAGGCAGTCTTAGGCGTTGACACCGCCTGCGTTACATCAACGTTAGCCATGATGGCCCAGAGACCACCACGGGAAAACAAATAACCGGTTGTCATTTTTTATTTTTTAAATTATTTTACAATATGATTAAAAGAAAGACAAAACAAAATCTAGGACAAATAAAATAAAACGAAAAAAGAACGTGGAAAACTAAAGGCAATAAGCACGTAAGAACTAAAAAACAAAAATAAATACGAAAAAAAGTAATACAATAAAAACGGGGGGGGGTAAATATACAAGGAGGAAATAAACAAAAAGAAGAGAAAAAAATGGATAAATAAATACACACAAACAAAAAAGGAAAATCAAAATTTTAAGAAATTTAAAAGTTAAAAACTTAACAGTTTAGTTTAGTCGTAAATCTCAAGCTGGACCTGTGATTGTCGTGAGCAAGATACGCGACTTCATGCTCGGAAACGCCTACGCATTGCATGCCTATGGTGACGCAGAGCAATTAAAAGAAAAGATAATTAACGGAGTGTGCTTACGCACATATAAAATTCTCCCGCTCAACCAAAAGGCTGCTTCGTCATGGTCTATTAAATGAGTGTGTCTGAAGGCTTTGACACTGGGGGACGAGGGAGCCGACGAGGACGTCGAGAGACAACTGCCCTGTTCCAGCGGGTTCTTTTTGGCGTGACGGCTACAGACCAAAATACGTCAACCTACTGAAGCAAACCACAATAAGACTTAGGCAGCATATTTGCCTGCCAATTCGACTGGGATATTTTTCAAGCTTTTTTAGCTATGCATCTTATATATGAGCTCCCTTTAATGTCTTCCCGTAAGATTTCAGGGCCAAAGTCAACGAATTGATTGTTGTACGTATTCCAGAGGTCGTGTCCAAACCGGAAATAAGTGAACAAGAATTCGGACTGTTATGCTGAGTGATCGTTCTTGAGAGTAGAACTATTAAAATCGCTAGAGGGCGTGCCATAAGTTTGCTACTATTTACGATGATAGCCAGTCTTTTTGAACAGGTGTAGTGCATGTGAATAAAAGCAGACGAACAGAATAAAAACTGGCGTAACACAAACTTCCTATTCCCTTGTTAGATTAATCTGCACGATCACGTCACTTTGATGACCAGCTCTCCTGATTTAAGACACTTGGACTGGAAGTCGTCGAGCTGGAAACCAACCGAAGGCCTCACCATTGCAAGAACTAGTTTTGAACATCGTTGGTGTAATGGCCACCATGAACATCATCATTTGATCTAGGCATTGTTAATTCCGTCTTCGACGCTAAGGGGCTTATGGCCAGTTAACGTTGAAATATCTCGTATACACATCGAAGATAAGCAACGATGAACCTGATCACTACTATGATGAGTGGCCGCTTAGGAATATCAGGTGCTGTAAGTGTGGAATGTTGGGTGATGTAATAGATAACGTCTCGGGGTGTAGAGTTCCAATTCCAGTCTGGTTCATTATATTCACTTACGCGCGAATAGTTTTGGGAAATGTATGAATTCATCCCTCTCCTCATGAGTTAATTAGTAGGGCTTGTATCAATAAATCATTAATTTTTAGTCTAAAAATATTCAAAAAGGTCAAGCCCTAAAAAAACTGATCGATCGCGGTTGGATTTTATGAATAAACATTGAAGATGTGTACAACAAATTTTTTTATATCTGTCTATATTTCTGAGATAAGGTATTATGTACATTATTTACATTATTCAGACTATCTTTGTCGCCATATTTATTTTAACGTTTCGACCATTGTACGCTCCGGCCTTCTTCAGGTGGTTGGAAGGTCGAACTGAACCCTTTCGCTCACTAGGGTAGACTGTTCTAGTTCCACGTGCCATGTTTAATGGATGTCAGTTATCAGTCATCTCCTGTTAATTTTCCCTCTGAAAGTTCTCCACTCCATATGTCTACACTCTTTTATTCTTTAAGATCTTTCCTTGACTGTATCATATCTAACCCCTACAACTAATTAGTCTCGAATTAGCTTGTCTTTCATTTTCCCCATATTTCATCCTTTTGCTAACTGCCGAAGCGCAGCAACATATGTCTCTATACTCTCTGAAGCTTCGTGCTTTCGAATATGAAATTTGTAAGCTTCGTTCTTTTCATGGGTTTCCCCAACAAAAAATCTTCAAATTTCTTTACTACTAGATACAAATTGTCTTTCTCCTCGACATTATCGGATTTCAAACACTCGTAAATGTCGCATGCATCTCCTGTTATTGACAGACATTTGGTATGTACTATAATTTTGTTTGTTGAGTCGATTGGCTTTTGAATAATTTCGAATAAACATTTTTCTGCTAGTTTCCAACTTCCCTGATAAAACAATTTTTGCAGGAGGTTGGACATTTGCTGTAATTGACTTTGGTTATAGTGTCCTTGTTCATAATTTTGAGCAATGGAAAAGTTATAAATTTATTTTCCTTTTTATTGTATAAACTGTTCGTAGTTTAAATATAAAGAAAATTTAAAAAAAAAGAAAGAAAACAAATAACTTAGAATATCTTGTAATTTTAATTTTTTTAGTTTACTTGTATATTTCAATGACTTGTTTTTTAAGGTAACGTTTGTTCGAACACTCTGTGGCATAAGTTCTTCCTGGCACTATGTGGCGTAATTTAAATGTATTAAATTACAGGATGGGGAGAAAAAGAGAAGATAAAGTCTTTAACTGTGTTTTGAGGTCAAAACTCGTTAACGCATAGGATATTTATTTTGCATTTTTAATACAAAATTGGGGGAAAAGGCTGGTGCTCCATAACTATTCTAGCCCTAGTTAATCACAATCACGACCCAGTCATTCAATATAATATCACTTGTCCATCACTTTCTAATCTTACATATACCATTATATCATATATCCAGAAGGGACAAAGAACCCCCCCACCCACCCCATTATATGAAAAATTTATAATGATCATGAAGTTTCATTTTTTTGGGTTTTTTTAAAACGTTTTCTTTTTTTTTTTTTTCGCACAAAAAATATAGAAAAATTTAATGAAACATGAAATGATCGGATACGGAATGAACCCAGAAAATAAAACTAGAAATACAACGAAATATTCAAACTAAAGCAAAACAGATGTTAGTAGGATCCGTCCACCCCTCAAAATAATAAGAGTGGCTACTGTTTTTCGCCGTTCAACAAAATCAAGCAGCATACTCCCTAATGGAGTGGGGAAGGAGAAATTAAACAGTGGAGTGGGAAAAAACAAAGTCTGACCCAGCCGAGATGAAAAAAAGGACAAAGAAAAACTCGACTTGTCTTATAACAAAAGAGAATGCCGGGAACAGGCCAAGAACAACACTTATTTCCATTAACTAGGAAAAATTAAAACAGTCGCACTCAACCAGGGAAAGGTTTATAGGAAACCGTCCCTTTGTGTTCAAGGGGATTTAAAAGAGAAAACCAAAGCTAACCTCGTTCACGCGAACCAAGCTCGGCATAGATACCCATATTTCGCGGAAATCTGTTGAAATCAAACGCTTTCTATCAGATCTGACCTCCATCTTGAGCTGATGCCCAAAGAATCCAATGATGAGAATAACGTTCATATCTCAATATTCCCTCTATTCGTGACGTCCATATCACCATTCTTGACACGGCTAGCAACGTGAGAAACGCCATCCGTTTCACCCCAAGAACGGGGGTGACACACTGTCAATGGCATGCACAAGATCAATGGGCACAAGTAGCTGACGCCCAAGACCAGAAAGAGCGCAAATCTGATGCCGACAAGATGAACCGGCCACAAATGTGGCCCGTCGTGACCTCCTCCATTAGATCACGACAAATTAGCTTTTGAGGCCGTGAAAGGTCACTGGACCGAGGAAGAGCTTGTAAAGCCGCCCGACACACCTGCAGGGATTTTGATTGATTCCAAGGCTTACGATACAGCTCAGCATCGGAAAGGGTGAGAGTGATGATAACGCTAAAGAAGGCGTCCCTAACACCCTCTTCCAGAATCAAATCTTCCGTCAACGCACGACGTAGAAACACCAACCTTGAAGCGTACCGATGACACAAGAAGTGCGGCATTCCCAGTCACCCCATAATACAGATGTTGGGCAAAAGTCTCTCTACAGACCAGATGCTTGCAACCACCCGACAAGAGGGAGGCCAATAAACGATTGAGCGCCATCTTTAAGTTCTTGTAGAGGGGAAGCACAGCCAGTCTATAAAGGACAATCGGAAAGATGTAAGTGGCACACACCTCCGCCTTACCCTTCACGGATAACCGCTGTCGAAGCCAAGTCCGAATCACTGCTTCGACCTTTGACTGTACTCCGAACCAATTCTTCTTCAACCAGGCCCGAACTACACTCCAGTTAAATATCCCCGGAAGCACGACCCTCTTCCAGGCACCTAACCGTAAACCGGATGACTTGTCGCGATTAATTTTGGCCCCCGTCACAGTCTCGTACCGATCAAGCGCCTTCTGTATTACAACAATGTCCAGCACGATACGAAAATAGACACGCCATTGACGTCCGCGAAGACCCTGGCTCGACATCCAGGGACGGCGATTCCACGTAGGGCCAGACTGCACGATCCGCTTCCAGAATCGGGTTCGAATCCAATGGCCTGTAGGACAGCCACCAGGTACCGATGGTCGACACTATCGAATGCCTTGGGCTGATCTAAATTGATCAGTAAAGTTTCCTCGTTGTTTCTACAGCCTCTATGATCATTCGGGTCAGATGCAGGTTGCTTTGAATTATTCGTCCTCTCACAACATAAATCTGCTCAGGTCCCAACAAGCTCGCAACAACTGATTGCAAATGCTCCGTCAGGATTCTGACCAAAATATTTAACTATGTGTTGGACCTATAATCGTGTAAAACCCGCCCAAAACCCTTGCCCTTTTTCAACAAAGTAATCACACCCTGCTGATCGATTTGGGATGGACCCCTGGCGAAACCAATTGTTTAATACGACAGTCAAAATCGGGACAAAGCACAATATTTTAAAATTGTAGTTTAAATTAACGTGTTCTAACCCAAACACCCATTTTAGAAAGAATATTTATGTATACAGGTAGGAATTTAACGGAAAAAATGCCGAAAATCTTTTTCTCGTTGATAAAAAAAAGAAGACATGCGTTGAACGAATGTCAAAATTGGTTGAAAAATGCACCCCTACCCTACCTAGACTTCATCTCTTTTTCGAACGTAACTCATAATTGATGCAATAATAGTTAATAAAAACGAACACGCTCCCGCTTCTGTTTTAATGATTAGATTTCTCAGTATAATTAGAAAAAAAATGAATTTATGTGCATTTAAAACTCAGTAAATTTAAAAACAAGTTATTGCAAAATTCGCTTGAAAATGAAACAGAACTAATGATTTTAATTTAATTATATAATTAAAATTGAGGTTTTTAGCTTCGGTTTCTGAAACGTGGTAATTACTGTGTAGCGAAGAAACCATATTTCAAATCAGATAATTTATAACATATATATATACATACATATATAAATGTATATATATATATATATATATATATATATATATATATATATATACACATAAATGTATATATAAATCCATTGTGACACGATAACTAGGCGTATATTAAGGTGGATTTGTAAAATATGTATTTTATTTAAATAAATTAAGAATAGAAAACGGTTAAGAATAGAAAAATAGTTTTAAAACATGTGTTTCTTTTAACAAAAGTACTAAGAGAAAAAGAAAAGGAAAAAATAAATAAATAAACGCTTTTTCTTTTATAAGTAAATTTGTGGAAGAGAAAAGGGCATCAGATTACCGTTAAATCCTACCAGTCTTCCAATAAAATATTTGACTAAGTGATTTGATGTGATAAAAGATAAACGTTTAGGAAATAGATTTTAGATGACCAGGTCAAAAACTGTCTTTACTGTATCTCGACAACACATTAAGGAAATAAAGAAAAGATAATAGAATTTTCCCTTTCTCCAGGCAATAAAAAAAGAAAAGAAAAAAAAAACACCTGGCTACCAAGAAAGTGCCAGGGCTATAAAACCACCCGACGGCCTTCACACGAAGATTTGTTAAGATAAAAAGATAAAAAAAATCCTGGAAAATACATCGTTGGAGGCTGAGTGCAGACGGGATGTCCGCGGGATCTTTACACATCAAAGGAAGCAAAATTTAAGTACCTTGAAATTTTGAACTTACAGTCGCCAATGCTTATCTTTTGTTTTCACCCAGTGGTCTAGTGGACTTCCGATTATTTCAATATAAATACAAGTGATTTTTCCGAGCCGAGCTGTGACCACCGATATAGATATCGGTGGTCACGGCCGAGCAGTTCAGCCGGGCGTGTGCTTGAAGTAGCTACGTGTATCAGGCACACTGAAGAAGTGAAACTCCGTTCGTCTGAGTCGGTCGGTTCGGCATTTGATCTCCATTAGTTAGAGATATAGCCGAGTGTCACATCGCCCGCCCCAACTGCAAGACTAAGTCTGAACGAAATAAAGCGTCGATTAAACTCATCTAAGTTGTGGAAGTTCGTTCTCTCATAGTAGTTCTCGGTGGTTGGCGTGATGCTACTGCTGCTGCCTGATCAGACCGACTGTGACCGATCTCTACCCTGGCCTCCTGTTGACTGCTGTTGTACTTCCCCGTGTGACTCCTTTTATGGCGTTTTTTATGGCTTAACAGGCTCGTAAAACGACGCGAGCATAATTAGGAGGGAAGCATTTTTAATGGTCGAAAAATAGAAACACTTTAAAATATTATTTTATTTTTCAACCGGAACTTGTGCGTCGGGCTTATGCGTAGAAGACGATAATGGTCATTTTGTGACGGGGCCTTATCCCGTTCACATCCGGCTCTCGCTCTTAAGTATGTTAGTTTATTTGCCTGCAAATCAGCAGAGATATGTCTTATTTTATTTTATAACAAGGCTTCCCCAGAACTCGGTCTGATTTACATTGAGCGTTATTCGTGTATATTTGGGTGATTAATTCATGATAAAGCCTCTGAAGCATGTGGGAAGTTGTCCTCGTGTTCTTCTTATTGGCATTTGTTTTGGTATGGAGTTATTTGCTGAATTATGTGTCACAGAGGGATGTGGAGGAGAATGATCCTGTTGACTGTTACATGATGGAGGCAGAAGGATTGTATTAGATAGATGTGTTGGACGTGTAGCCAGTCGTTGGATATGTGCACGGTGAATCCAGATTGTATCACCATTATCGTTTTGCACCAGACACATCGTTTTTATAATGGTGTAATTTTTTATCCAGGGTAGATGAGAGGATTGAGCAACAGTTGAGTGTACCAGTGAAGTAAAACCTTGTCGCCTACTTGTATTGGATCCTTGTATGTGAGGCGATTTAAGTTAGTCTCAAGTTTGTGGTCAGTTTCATCGTTAGACAGGGTGACGTGGTGGTCAACCCGCTTTAGTAGGGTATTAATTTGCATTCCATATGCTCCAGGATCGTCACGTGCGATTTCTTTTCTGTGTAGTGTAGGTAGGCCGATGTTGGGGTGACGGCCAGTAATGGCATAGTGCGGGGGAGACACCGGTGGCGCTTTCATGGGCGAAACGACAGATTCTAGAACGTCTGTCCATTCACATTTGCTGTCTTTGCATAACGTATAAAGTGCATTCTTCATCGTGCGATGTTGTCTCTCGATATTTCCTGGGCTTTGCGGGCGCCAAGGACAGTGAAGTTCTTACGTGATTGGCATCTGGTTACAGAATTGTCGATCGGCTTCTCCAGTGAAGTGTGTACCTCGATCAGAGGATACTATGCGTGGAATCTCTCTGTGTCGAAGAAAGAACTGGTACAATCCGCGGGCGGCGTCGATAGCACAGTCTCTCGCGCATGGTATGGCTGTAAAGTATCGGCTGAAGCTATCCAAGATGGTTAGGATGTAGCGTTTTCCCTTTGAGTTGGGCATTGTGACAAAGTCTATAAAGATGAGATCGGATGGTCGCTTTCCTCGTTTGCAGTGGCCAATGTGCCAGTGGGTACGTCTGCCGCAGTTGCCCTTGCACTTAGCACACGTGTCGCAAGAATCGACATATCCACCCGAGTATAATTAGGAGGGAAGCATTTTTATTGGTCGAAAAATAGAAACATTTTAAAATATTATTTTATTTTTCAACCGGAACTCGTGCGTCGGGCTTATGCGTAGACGACGATAATCCGGCTCTCGCTCTTAAGTATGTTAGTTTATTTGTCTGCAAATCAGCAGGGATATGTCTTATTTTATTTTATAACATCAGTTTTTATTTTTATTTTTCCATTGTCAAAATTTTTTTGATTTTGGTTTAAGATAAATAAATATAAAAATCAAAGATCTCTCTCGGAGTACTTCTGGCATCTAAAAGAATCAAATAAAACACCTACAGTAAAATGGAAGTTAATAAGAAATGCTAGAATATGTAGGTCATTAAATGACCCTTGTTCTTTGTGCATGCATGAGAAACTATATATTACTAAGTTTATAAAAAATAAACATTTACTGAATCAGAGAAATGAAATAGCTATTTCATGCCGTCATTGTCAAAATTTTTCCTTAAATAATATTTAAAAATAAGTGCGACCAGGTAATATATATACTTATATTTAATGTGAAAAAATAATTTTATATACTGTAAGTAATTCTATTACATTTACATGTTTTTTTTTTTTAAATATTATATATTAAAATAACTGTGAAATTATTTTAAAGCTATATTTAAAATTGTAGTTTAAACGAATTCTAACCTAAACATCTTTTAAAATTGTAGTTAAATAAAACATATTCTAACCTAAACACCTCTCTCAAAGTACTACCGACACTTAACTGAATCCAATAAAACACCTACAGAAAAATGAAATTATGATGGAAAGCTAGAGAATGTAGGCCATTGAATGACCCATGTTCTATGTACATACATGAGAAACTGTATATTACTAAGTTTAGAAATGAACTAGCTACTTTTGCCGTCATTGTCATTAAATAATATTCAAGTATAGAATTTTTAAATATTTTGACCTGGTAATATACATATTTATACTTGATATGAAAAATAATTTGACTTACTGTAAGTAGCTCTAATACATTTACTTATTTTAAAAAGAAATATAATCTATTAAATCTAAACACCTCTCTCAAAGAACTACAAGCACTTAAAAAAATCCAATACAACACCTACAGTAAAATGAAATTAATATGAAAAGCTAGAAGATGTAAGCCATTGAATGACACATGTCCTTTGTA
Source organism: Acanthosepion pharaonis (assembly GCA_903632075.3). Lineage (NCBI taxonomy): Eukaryota > Metazoa > Mollusca > Cephalopoda > Sepiida > Sepiidae > Acanthosepion > Acanthosepion pharaonis. The sequence continues at coordinate 26,619 of CAHIKZ030002126.1, read as the reverse complement.
CTTACATGAGAAAATATATATTACTGGATTTATATAAAATATATAAAAAATAAAATTTTATTAAATCAGAGAAATTAATTAGCTATTTTTGCTGTCATTGTCATAAATTTTACTTAAATAATATTTAAATAAAAATTTTAAAAAAAAAAATGTAACCTAGTAATATACATACTTATACTTGATGTGAAAATAATTTTACATACTGTAAGTGATTCTAATACATTTACTTGTTTTAAAAAGAAATCTAGTATATTAAAAATTAAAAGTGAAAATATTTTTAAAATCGTAGTTAAATAAAACGTATTCCAAACTAAACATCCCCAAAATCTTTAAGTATACAAATAGAAAAAAATGCCGTAAGAATTTTTGCCGTTAACAATAAATTAAAAAAAAATTCCAGGCGACATGCATTTAACGGATGTCAGAATTCATTGAAAAATACATCCCTACCCCTTCCAAAACGTAACTAACAACTGATACAACCAAATACAGCGATAATGAACTCGCAAACACCCCTTGTCTAGATGAATGGGTTTCTCTGTATCTTTGGAAACGTGAATTATTTTTTGCAGTGCCTTTAAAACACAGTAATAAATAAGTTAATTCCAAAATTCTCTTGAGAACTAAATGGAACTCATGTCATTAATTTAGTTACAAAATTAAATTCGAAGCTTTTAGCTTCCATTTTTGAAATATGGTTAGAATTGTGTAGCGAAAAAATATTTTAAATCAATTATTTTAAAATATTAATGCTCTGTAAATAAACATTGAGCACTATTTTTTATAAATAAAAATATGTATAAGAACACCGGATTATATATCTTATTTTTCTTTTCTTTATATATATATATATATATATATATATATATATATATATATATATATATATATATATAAATAAATAAATAAATACATATATATAAATAAATAAATATATATATAAATAAATAAATATATATATAAATTGTAAGTACAGACTCGAATATCGGGGACAGAAAGAAATACTGAAAACTCGATTCGCCGGTACTATCTCAAATCACAATGCGTGTAACCAGTCAGAAAACTCACTCACTTACAAACAAACAAACAAACGCCGTGGCCAAAAATGCCCGAATTTTCCACTCGAATCGAGAACACCAACTGCTTTTATCGGCAGAAAGTATTTTTTTCATTCGTCGACAGCTGGGATAAGATGGTCCGTAATTTGCATATCAAAATACTGTTATATAGCGACTCCTGCGACGGACTTTTTTTCTTTTTCGTCACTTTCTCCTCCGTAGAATACACGCGACGCGCTGTCTCTTGGTTTGACGAGGAAAGTCGCCGTTTTCTTCTCTATAAGATTTTTGCTGACTACTTTTTGGTTTTTCGGCAGATCGCACACAAAACACGAACTTTTTTCCGGGGTACCTGATTATCTCTTTCTATATATATATATATATATATATATATATATATATATGTGTGTGTGTGGCACCCTGCATTATTAGAAAAAAAGAAATATTAAAATTCAAATAATACTTATAGAAAAGTAGGTTACAGACAGACAATTAAAATCATGAACGAATTTCAGTCTTAAGACTGAAATTCGTTCATGATTTTAATTGTTTCACATTTGAAAATTTTTTTATAAATCATAATCAGCATTGTTTTAATTTGCATGTTCTTTATTTCAATTTTAATAATTATTCTGTAAAGTTACAATTTTTGTAATCATTAAGAGATTATTAGTCAAATACAGTAACAACTGAATTATGAATTAGGGAACAAACAATAATTAAATAAACAAATTATAATTAAATGATGAATAAATAAAATAATTTTGATGAATAAATAAAACAATTAAACATAAATAAGAAACAAATAAATACAAACAAACAAATAAATTAGATACAAACAATAGATTTAAAAATCAAATAATACTTTCAGAAAAATAGGTTACTGATGCAAAATTTAGCTGAATGTTTGAAGTTTTCTTTTTTTTGCTTAACTTCTTACTTGTAATATTATTATTTTCCCTAGAACAAAAATTATTTAAAAGAGCATTTGTAGAGCTCCAGACAAACATTCTTTGTATTTTTTCTATATTGTGACCCTCATCACAAGTGTCAACATCAAAAAGAAGCTCATAATCTGCCAAAACATTCAATGTTATATGCATGGCTATTTTTCTTTGATTTAATGAAGAAAAGAATGATTTTTTATAAGTTTATCAATGACTACATAATTATAGAGAACAAAATTTATAGTTTTATCATTAGGATATAAGATAGAACCTCTATTAATCTCCTGAAAATAGCTGCTTATTTCAGGTATTTCTTCCACATTATTTCTTACATTTCCAGATATTAAATCTTTGCAGCTATTGCATTTAATTTTCCTAAAAACTGCATTACAGCAATAACCTACTATGTATAGCATTACAGGTAGAACTTCTCTACAATTATTAACATCATCCTCTTTAACATCAATTCTCTCTCTCTCTCTCTCTCTATATATATATATATATATATATATATATATATATAAATAACTTTTCCTCCTCTGTCACTTCATCCCAGTTTGGTTCTTGTAAACTCTTTAAATCAATTTTAATGCATTGCTGATTAAATGGTAAGCTCAATTTTAAAGCTGATTGCATTCTAATTTTTTTTCACACCAAATACTTGCCATATTGAGATATACTGATCCCTACTAAGTTGGCGGTATTGACCAAACCTTGCTTCAAGGTGATCAGTTTGAAATTTGCCTGGTAATATGTACAGCATTTCAGTTCTTCTATGCAATACTTGGTTAGTTCTAGAAATGCATAGGTTGTATGATGCAAAGCAGTGAACGTTTCCTTTGTTAATTTGCCATTTCTTCCAGAAATGCTATTCCAAGATTCTAACCAGTCACAGAATACAGAGAGAAATCTAAAATTTTCTTTATTCATTCTAAGTGGATTGCAGTATTTATTTCTAAGCCGACAACCTTTATATGGTGTTTTAACATTCATTATTGTCCATCAAATATAAAATATTTTTATATATTCTGCAACTTCTGCAAAATTTGGCAAATATTTGTTTTCCTAAAGTCAATAATTCTTGAATAGTGTATTCATTAAAGATTTGCAGAACTAAATTAACATTTTGCCTTTCAAGATTAGGAGAAAGTGCCTTTGAGGTCAATTTATAACAATATTTCAAAATTGACTAAGATTCTAAGGCATGAAGTCTCTGTAAGGTAGAAAATGAGGCACTTTGGATACTATCTAATTCATGATTTCTATTGACAAAATTTGGGGAACAGCATGCATTTATTTGCATCTTTTTGATCAAGCAAATTGTTTCTAATGTATTTTAATATATGGACTGAGTCAAAAAGAAAGAAAAGGGGGTCGAGATTTTATAACTGGGTGTGGATATTCAATGGAAAGCTTTGGTGGACTGCAAAAGATAGATATAGCTTTTTTATTGATAGCATTATTATCTATTATAATTGATAATACTTGAAAGCCTATCTCCTCTAAACCAATTATTATGTATTTAACTATTTCAAATAACTTCTCAGCTTTAAGACATTTAGTTGGCATAACATGCACAACATCTTTATATTGTGAGAATACGCTGATAATCATGAAAGCAAAAGCACTTGTTGTCAGATAAGCCAACAATATTACCACCCTTATAATCTAAATAAGGTTTTAGATGAATTTCATCAACAAGTAAAGATACTTTGATGTCCTTCTGCACTAGGAGCTTAAATTTATTTTTAATATACATAAAAAAAAAATTATGTTGCTCAATCAAATGGTTCATATATGTTGATAATTTAGTCTTTTAATGGTTGGATAGCTAGGTAAAATTATATTTTTGCTGTCTCTTAACAAACTGTACCCTTTTGCAGTAAGCTCCCTTTTTATTGGTTGTCAGGCTTAATTAAGTCTCTGGATATTCAAAGCAGCTGGTTGCTTTCCAAACAGATGTTTATGCATCAGTAAAAAAACTGATATTAGCTTTTCTGTCAAATACCTGAGTAGCTTTTGAATGTTGATAATATTTATATATATATTTTTTTAACTGGGTATTAATATTAAAATAGTAGTTTAAATCTAATCAAATATTTAGTTATGACATTAAAATAAGAGTATTAATCCTTTGGGTTTTCTGTCAAACAAGGAATGAATCATTTGAATTGAATCTAGTTTTTCTTTTCTTTTTAATCATTTCACACCAAGCAAGGCAATAAAGCCACGAAGATGCAAGGGGGTTATTTAGAGTAAGAGAATATGAGAAAACTATTAAGAATAAAAGTACATGAATTAAGAAGGCAGAAGATAATGATTGACATTACATTTAAATTTTTGAAGATCAAAGTTGACTTGAAGAGGGAAGAGAATTCTTACAAAAAATATTGATTTTGTAGCTGTGTAGTTAGAGATACAAAATATTTTTAGAAAAGCTTAAATTTATTCTGAAAAGATTAACTTTTAATTTACTTAAATGTTATTCACTTGAAGTGAGATCATCATGAAAAATAAAAATGATTAAAAATAGATCAATGAATCTTTTCATGAAATGTTTCCTTTTTTAATTGTTTCACTTCAAGCAAAGTGACAATGCCACTAGAATGCAGGTAGTGAAACTGAAAGAGAGTGAGAAGACTAAGAATGGGGATGATTGAGCAAAGGACAAAATGAGGACATGGTTTGAAAAGATGGTGATTGATGATTCATTTAAATTTTTGAAGATTGCCATTGTCAGTGAAGCAAGAAATTGGAAAAGAGTTCCACAGGGGGGAAGTGTGAGGAAAAAAACCCTGAAGATCAGAGAGACTGAGGATTTGCTACTGTTCAACACAGTCTTGCAAAGATGCCAGTAATCTCTATACAGGCTATACAGTGTCTCATTTTATCAGCAAATAGTGACTTTGCTTCTTTGATGTCATGCTTGCAGTCATTATGAACAGTGACCAAGAGATGACTGTTACAAATAACCTATCACTCTGGTATATCCGAGAGTAAATAAACTAAATGAATAATAAACAAATTAACAAACCGTGAACACAAGTAACAATAAAAGAATCAATAATGAAAAAGATAATAAACAACACTATAAATAGCACAATAAACTACATCCGGATACAAAATTATTTCCACCCAATAGCCCCTAGAATAACCTGAAAAATAACTGTTACTGCTACCCAAAATAACCGTTAGAATAATACAATAGACTACCCACAATGCATCACTGACTTGTATATATGAACGCATATGGCCTGACGGTTATGTTTAGCATAAAATAGAATGTTGCCTTTGGCTATTAACTTTAATGTCCACTTTTATATTTACATATGATCTATCACTGTTATTAAGCACATTAAGACTGTATTTTATGATATATAATTATTTATTTAAAAATATGATTCCAACTCAAGGAACTTTGGATTATTTACCTAACCAGTTCTTTCCTATTTTCTATATATTTTCACACACACACAGACACATTATATATATATATATATATATATGTATATATTTATATATATAATGAGGCTCTTTAATAACAGCTGGTGGCACGAAGGTTCTCTCCAGACCCCAAGTGGAACTCATACTATCCATCGATTAAGGCGCTGGAAAAGTGGTCAGTTCCTAAGATGTATAAATGTATGAATGCGTGTGTATATGTGCATGCATATATATATATATATATATATATATATATATATATATATATATATATATATAGGTATATGGGTGTATATGCGTATGTACGTGTTTATATGTATGCATGCACATGTGTATAGATAAGTGTCTATGTGCATCACATATTTTACTTTTTTTTATTCACATACACACATTATTTAATTTTTTAGTTTAGATGAAGATGACGATATAAATTTGATTTATTTTCGATGTATTTCACTGGCTGTAACTTTGTATTGCTCTACCAGCCCTTCTCGTTGGGTTGATACTTTTATTTCTCCACCACTTCCTCTTATCTCTTTGAAGATTTTTTTAGGTCAAATCTTTTATTAATTTCCTCTTGTAATGTTTAATAAATTGTTTGGATTATTTAAACCATTTTACAACTCTTATGTGATGAAACAGTTGTCTGTCTGAAATAAATTATTACTGCACTCCTTAATGATCTTTGAGCTTTTCCTTTAATGCATATCATATTAGTCTTTCTTAGAGCTATGAAAAAACATGTCCATTTACTCCAACATATATATATATATATATATATATATATAAGATATTTTTGTAGGTACAAAATTTAATGATCGAAATGAAATTATAAAACATAATATTACGAGACATATTAAAAACGGCCGAAGCAACCGGTTTTGCTCCCACTCTTCAGGCTTCAACAGGAGATTTAATTTAAAATTAACACAGAAAAATGTACAATAAAAGGAAGTTGTGGGAGGAAAAAAAAGCAAAAGGAACTAGAGACAAATGACAGCGAGCCCCAACAAACACTCACGTTGTTTACACAAAGAAGGCTTTATGGGACCCGATGTAAAGTGCCTCCAGAAACTTTAAATGAAATAAAGAGTGAGACCGGGACAACACGGTCAACCAGTCGACACTAGTATTTCGTCACCCCCCGCCCCCGAGGGCATCATGTGGCACAAGGCTAGTTTAACGTGGAATCTCCGAGCCCGTGGGCTCGGCCAAAAATATGCCCTTTGAACCGTATAAACGAGTCCAGGTTCGGTTTACCTCCCCGAAAGAGACTTTTATAAAAAGAAAAAAAATAGAATATTTATTTTATTCTAATCCTCTCAAATTCTCCGATCGACTTCTTACTGTAGATGTTAAATTCATTAAGGAAGGTGCTGTAGTTTTTACATTTTTTATTATCCCAAGTACTTTCAAGTACATCAATTTAAATATCCTTTGTGAGATTGTATCTCTGACAAAAAATAAATATATATGTTTATATGTTTAAAGAAACATTCCTGTGCACAATCAAAATTTAGTAAGTCTCTGGGTGCATAGTGAGAGCAAGAGCAATAGGGGAAGACAGCAAGCTATTTAAGAACAACTGGTAAGATTCACAAGTGATAGAAAATTTTGGAGAGCCGTGATCACTTAGGGATATTTAGAGATATATCATATTGTTGCCTAGATACAGACAACTGAATGAGACTAATTTATACAGTATATTAATTAAAGAATTCCGTTCGAATTTGCCTGAAGACTTGCCAGAACACAGCGACCAGAGCCTTGTGATAATGACAGCAAAGATGAGTAGATTAGTTTGAATATAAATAATGTAAGTTATTATGAACATATTAGCTCATAATATACGTTAATATACGTTTCTAGTGATGAGTATCAAACCTACTCGGATCCACTAGACTAAAAATTTTCATCCTCGTATTCGCCAAACTCAGCATCAAATACACTGAACTAAAAATTAATTTTCAATCTAAACTACAAATTTATCAAACTGAAATTCATATAAAATTCACTTAAATCAAGAAATTTAAAATCTGATCCATCCGTTTACATTATATAACCTCGTAGCTTCTTCTGCCATGTTTTATCTTTACAAGAGTCATATTTGGCCAGAAATGGAGTATTGTTGCCATATCTGGTCTGGACTCTCCACTCTACAACTTTTCCTCCAAAATGCAACCTTGAAAGCTTGTCGCTACTCTATCGCTATTTCCATGCTCTGAGTCGATTCACCCTCATTTCCAAATATTTCACTCAGGCAGCTTTTCCTCAAGAACTGTCATTTTGTGGAACAGACTCCCACATGGATGCTTCCCTGAACATATCAGACTTGACTTCTTGGCGTAAATGGTTAATCATTATCTATCTTCTTCAAGTTCAACAGTTACATCTTTTTTTTTTCTGATCGTTTCTCCAGTTGTTCTTGTATTAGATTAGGCATTATTCTACATGATCTCATCAAATTTTCAGGTATTACTGATCCCGTTTATTGGAAAAAAAAAATACACAGCAACTAAAAGTAATGTACAACCCGAGACTAATGCTATATGCAATCAACAAATATACAATAATATATATAATTTATGTTTTGTCATCAATGTTTTTCTCTGGTGAGATTTGATTAAAAACCAGCAGTGTGCAAAGGCATGATCTCAGTACTGAATAAGGCAGATATCGATTATAACCTGAAGGTTTTAGAAACGATATACATTTTGTCTTACCTAACGTATCTCTGTAAGCAGAACGAGTGTTGGTGGGTTTAAAAGTAATTAGCCTTTAATACTATAGTTGTTTGCATATAACCTGCTTTAATATATTATATTGAAATCTACCTTGGTAAAACTAAAACCGAATTTCGCAGTTAAAAATGTGTAGAAAGTTAATCAACACTACGATAGGCAAGATTTTATTTATATTTATGAATACAGCAACAATTTATTTTAAACTTAAAAATCTTAACTTAGTTTCGTGAAAAGAAATAGTGACAAGGTACCCAGTAAGAACTGAATCTAATTAATTAACTAACTGATCTGTGAAACGCGTTTACTATCGATATTTTTATGATAGGGTCCAGTGTATATATTGCATAATGTGCATTTTAAAGCTAGATATATAGACGTTATCAATGAATCAAAAGACGAGTATGACATAACACTAAAAGATTGTAGAACCGATTTTTGAGTTTGTTATGTTTGCTGTTCAATAAAATATTGTATTCTATAAACATTTACAAATAAATTAGCAATGTTACAAATAGCACAAAAGTAACATTAAATTTATCTAAAGCTGGTTGACACAAACCCATTACACGCGTAGTATTTTAGAAATAGCGGCAAGGTGTAACTTTTTACCAACTCGTTTAGCAATTAGGTGGTTAAAACTGAATTCAGTTGTTAAGTGAAAAGTGGCTGTTCATAAAAATCTGTCTCTGCCAGAATTCATCATTTTGCTGTTGATGAGCACATATAACATTTTTTTTATTGTAGCACAACCGTCTACTACGCGGGATTTTCTTACTTTTTCTACTTCGATATCAGTTTGGTGATACTATTAAGGTGTGAGTCAGATAGACAATGTAAGCTGAATGGACTTTATTATATTGAATCAATTGCTAGTCATACTGCTAGGAACGTTAGTTCACTGTGTCTTGCTAGACAATTAGAATCTATCATATAAGTCTACCATTTGTCCATACTTGGAATATTGCTACCAATAATGGTGCTCCTGCATTATATTTACAGATTCTCGGTACTCCTCCTACCACAAAAAAAAAATAAAAATAATGTTATTGAATCTGACCTGGCATCTAATTTAAGTCACTTTCCCACTGTTATGTCGCTTTCTTGTGTCTTTTCTATAAATACTTTCATGGTAATTGTTATGATGACCTTTGCCGTATGGCATCTAGATTCACGAATTTAAGCGCTGTATCAACAAGGTCTCATCATTTTATAGTTGAATTGGCTAGATGTAACAGTATGTTCTTTGCTATCTGTTTCTTTTCTTGCATTTCACGTCTGGAACTCTCTTCCGGCTTCTTGCTTTTGATCCTCAAAAACATAAATGCAATGTCAATCGTTGTCTGTCTTCCCTCTTCTTTTATTGTTCCTTCATGATGTTTGTCTTTTTCTTATACTTTCACACTATTAACGTCATAATGGATTTATCACCTTGATTGGGGTGAAATGATTAAAAAAAGAACAAAAGTTGAACATTCTTTAAATAATTTTTTCAACTTGTAACTTTGATATCGTTCTAAATGTTTTTCATCTTCATGTAAATTCTACATATTGTGTATCTAATGGGCAATCTGTTACAAATCGATTTACATAAAAAACTAATTATAACAAAAGGATTATTGCTCTTTATTTTTTTGACAATTAAAGCGAGTTCTAATATTTTAAGTTAAAGACCGTTAAAAGGATTTCAGCTAATGTTTCCTTCTAATTTCTATTTTATCATTAACAATCTCTGCATCATCATCATCATCATCATCATCATTTGTTTTTTTTATTTCAAAACGGGGAAATGTTATCGAGTGTCTTGCTCCATTTGTGTATACAATATTATGTTCATAGCATCTGCCCCGGACATTGATTAAGACGCTAAACGAAGACTCAATTAAATTCGGAATCCGACAAACACGCCTGGCACGAATTCAACGTGGACATCCGCGAGATCTTCGAAACAGCATCGTTCGGTGGATAAACGACTAACAACAATGTCCAAAATTATCACTATCTATGCGGAAGGAAAAGAAGGGTATTAGCAAAGAAAATAGGAGGGTATTAAAAATTAAACAATTTAGGTCGGAATAAATATAAAACAATATAAAATCGGAAACAATATAAAATCGCGAAACCCGAAGAAAGAAAACCCTTACGGGAGCTTCTAGATCTAATTCGTTTCAAAATGAAGTCGTTACGTAGAGCAGAATGGCATAGACGAAGTGGGAAAGAAAGGGTAAAGAAACGGATGGCATTTCTCTCAAATCCATTCAATTTTACAAAGAAGCAGTTAGGGGAAAATCGAAGTGGTCATTTAGAGAGTACTCCTAGTGAAATTAATGCATTTCTACAAGAAACTCTGAGTGATCCAAATAGACAACTAGAACTTGTAGAAAATACGTTCCTGATAAAACCTAATGTACCATCAATGCCTTTTGACTTGAAAGAACCAACTTGGATGGAAATTAACGCAGCCATTAAAGCTAAATGCCATTATGCCCAATCTGTGTCAGGAAAGGTACGCTGAAACACATTCTAAGCGCCTGTCCGAGGGCAATTGATGAAAGGAAGTACCGGTGGAGATATGATCAGGTACTTAAGAAATTACCCGAGGTAGTTGCCGCAGCAATTATCGGTTGCAGTTGTAAGCCTGAAGCAAAGGCGATGTGTTTCGTCAGGACCGGTGAAAATTTCGTTCGGCGCGTAAATCGTCAACATGCATGCTCTCCTTTGTTCGAGAATGGCAGCTAAGAGTAGACGCGGGGTACCAGTTAAATTAGGTACCTCCACGAGATCGCTAAAAAAAAAGAGCATAGCATGATGAAAAAGACGCCAAACTTGACGAAAACAAAATTTTATCGTCTAAATGTTTGTTCTTATTAAGAGGAAAGGTCAAAGTATTTTGGGGGTATTTTTTTGCCATTTTTTAATCGTTCCTAGCACGTCCGAAATTTTCGTTAAAAATCTAGTTTTTTTTTGAGTCAGCAAAATTGATCATTTTTTTCCATTTAAAAAAAAAACTGGAAATCTGACTTTGAAATTTTTTTAAATATCAATTATCATTTTTTCAAAACTTATTTTAAGAAAATCAGAAATTATAATGTTTATTCAAAATATTTTGAACCAAACTTAGCTTTTGTGCCAAAAAGATGTAATTTGAAAATAAAACAAAGCAGGTAATAAACTTTCGCGTCTCTTGATATGTGATGAATGATATATTTACGAATTCCATGAGGCTAATTTGTTCTACGGAAGGAGAAAAGTGAAATAATTTACATTTACGTGAACAAATTATTTACCTCGTTATTTTTAACGAAAACTTTCAGCGGTCTAATTTTTTTTGTACTTAGCCTTTTAACCTTTACGTTTATGATGCTTTATGGGAAATATATTCTAAAGAAATTAAAATAAAACTGTTAAGAGTGACATTAAATTTCATATTTAAGAAAGGTATCTAATTAATTTATAGGTACCTTTCTTATGAAATTTTATCAGAATTGTACATAAAATACTATAATTTTATGTACATTTATTACATTCTACTGTTATTTGTATTTGCATTCATTTTATTATTAATTTTGATATTTCATTTATAGAAAAATGTAACTGAGATTAATATAAAAATAAGATCATATAAATTTCATAAGATGATACTGATACTTGTAGGTACCCTTCTCAGTTGAAAATGAAAAATCAAATTAACTTCTCCACACGTGTTTCGCAAAAGTAAAGGCCTTAACAGCGGAGAACAATGCTTAACTCAAATAACGCAACTTAATAATATTCTGGTTGGTCTTCCGTATTTTATAATTACAGCTCGATTATAAGCACACAATTACATTTCTTAATTACTGGGGATCTTCTGATTAGTCAAAACGATACAATTTACAACGCGCTAAAAAAGATCTCATAAGGACACTTATGAAAGCCGATGCGGCTTTTAACTAATTTTATATTTTAACAACTTAAATGTAAATATTATAATTAATGAAATAACAAATAATTGTATTAAAAATTCATTTTTCATCGAAAAATTTTTTTTGCTTTCAGAAAATATTGTCCATATTCATAAAAACAACTAAAAGCAAATAAAAGCATTTGAAATTAAATAATATCTTTGTTTTATTGAGTTTTGTATGTTACAATTCAGAGCTGATTTTCAGGTACTGCGTATCCAATTAAAAACAAAAAAAAAACATGATTTGCATTCCTCAAAGCCCTGTGCTTTTAATTATTGTAATCACTAAAACCGATGCGATCGAATTTCTAGCGTTTTCATAAAATTAGTTATGGGGGGGTAATAAATATTTTAAAAATATTTCTACCATGACTTTCATAAAAAACATATTTATAATAATTTCTATCACCTGTGAATAGTTCCTGAAAGTTTCATTAACATCCGATAATTATTTCTATTTTTGCACGATTTTTCAAATTAATGTGTGTCATACCAAAAAAACGTGCTAAAAACTGTCTATGTTATTTACTAGTTCCGCTGATACAAATAGAAACAAGGTTTTTTTAATCAAAATTTAGAATGTTCTAAAAAGGAAATTTTTTTAAAATAATTAAAAAAAAAAAAAACTTTGGTCTTTCCTCTTAATCATAACTTAAGCATTTAGACAATAAAATTTTGTTTTCGGCAAGGTTGGCGTCTTTTTCATCAAGCTATGCTCTTTTTTTAGCGATTTTGTGGAGGTACCTAAGTTAAATATCCCAGAGCAGATAACGACATCGTCCCTGCGCCCAGACTTATTAATCTGGTCAATAGGCAGGTCATAATGTTCGAACTTACGGCACCTTTGGAGAAGAATTTGGAAGAAGACTTTGAAAGAAAGCTAGAAAAATACCAGGGGATAGTTGAGAAATGCAGATCTAACAAATGACGGACTACATGTATCCCGATTGAAGTCGGATGCTGTGGTTTTGCAGGAAGATCTGTATGCAGTGCTCTAAGTCGCCTTCGAGTAAGGGAAGTAAAAGAGAAAGGCCATCAGGGCTCTCTTAGAAGCTGCATAAAAGCCTCAAAATGGCTATAGATTGAAAGATCTGTTCCATGAAGCTCTACGACGGAGATTGGTGGGCGTCGAGAAAAAAGGGGAAAGAAAGAAGGATAGAAAAAGGGAAATATAGAGGGATGACCAAAGTCGCTCTTTAAGGCGAGGGTCGCATTATTTTTTTAATGACTTTTTCAACGACGCTGTCTTGAGATTCCTACTGTTTTTGTTCTGTTCGGAAGGGGAGAGATGATGAGTGTAAAGGGAATCCCTATGACCAATGAATGTGTTCGAATATGATTTTTTTTTTTGAAGCAATGCTTGTGATTTCAAGATCAGCAGTGGCAGTTACTTAATGTATCCATTTGTTGTGTGCTTAGCAGATTTTTGCTTCAGGATCGCCTGCCAGAATAATTACTGTTTCGGTAGGGTCTCTTGGGTGAACAAGGATGATGGAAGACCCGAAATTTGTCATGACCCCAAGTCATAACATCACTAACGAGGCGATCCTGCACACTCGTTGGGTGTTTTCATAATATATATATATATATATATATATATATATATATATATATATATATATATATATATATATATACGTGTGTGTATACAGTTGTGGACAGAGTTAGTCGCCGTGACTGAATATTTGTTTATTTTCTAAGGAAATTCAAATTCTTTCTGAATTTACCATCCATAGAACTTTAGATCTGTCATATTCATAGTTATATATTTTCCTAAAAATTGGTGCAGTCTAAAATTATTCTCCTCCCTACTTATGAAAATTATGACATAATATGAATTATTATTGCTCTATGACAATTGTAATGTTTCGTTTTTGCCTAATTTCACATTTTATAAAAAACACTCTTTGAAAGTGAAATAATATTGACCTGATTTTATAACATGATAAAAGTTAATGAAGAACGCAATATGTGAGTGCCACGTACCATGATAACTCATTCGTTTTGCAGCCATGGCACAAACTGCTGAACTTTGATAAGAACTTTCTAATGAAGATAGTTGATGCGTACAATGAAGGTGATGGATATTTCAAGTGATTAAATGTTTCTAGATCGACAATTCATAGCCTTGTCAAGAAGTACCACGAGACTCATTGGGTTAAGAATAAAATAAGGACTGGCAGAAAACATTTAATTTCTGAGAGAATGGAAAAGAAGTAGAGGATAGTAGAGGAGGGAATTTTTGGAACATCCTTCAGGTGGCAGTAAGTGTGCCTTTCAAATTATAGTTTTGCGAAAAGCAGACGGAAATTTGAGGATAAGTCATGATCTTAAAATAGGCATAAATCATAAAATATGCTCGGATTTCTTTCCTATTCTCAATATCGAAACCACTATCCACAAACTATTGAGCATGAAGTGTTTTGAAAAAATTAATTTAAAATTGGCCTAAAATCAAATACAGATTGATGATAAATTTAAGGAAATTACTGCAATAAATATCCCATTGACGTATTAAGAGTGACGAGTTTTGGAGTAAAAACGGCTAGTGCCACTTTTGAGAGAGATATGGAAAACGTCAGCGAATCGAACAATTTGAAGATGGAAAATTTCGACGAATAAGTTATCGAATTAAAATATTGATCATTCTTTTATAATGAAATAACTCAAATTGTTTGAGAGATGAGCGAAGGCCGTGAGAAATATTCCGGTAATTAAACAATGGTGTTATGAATTTAAGTCTTGATCTCATTTTGAAAGATATATTTACCAAAATTACATAAAAATATCTTGAAATATTAAGATGTAAATTTATTCAATAAAATCATCATTAGCTTCACCATGACCACCAGAAAACTTCAGAATCTCCTGCGACTCTTTTGGATGGTCTCCTTGTTTAGGTTGGTGAATGTTGCTATAATCCTTACCTTCAGTTCATCTTTGGTGTCACAAGGAATTTTGTTGGTCTCTCACTCAACTGCGCCTTACACATAATTATCAAAGAGGTTGCAATATGGGGAGTTAAGTGGACGCATGTAATGAATGATGTGGTCGTATAAATTGTCTGATAGTCCCGAGTGGGTTTTCCTGCTTGTGTGCCATGGTGCAAAGTCCTGTTTCCAGACACAGGGTCTTCAAGAAGCCACTCTCTTGACCCAGGGTAGCACTACCCCCTCAAGGCACTTGATTTAGACCTCTTTGTTGAGCCTAACGCCTTCAACAGCAAATTATGGAGTTCTTTTCTTATAAAAACGATCAGAGTTTTCCGAGTTGCCGTACCTTCGCAATCACCATGAGACTCATCCAACTCTTTCCGAATCCTTTGCACTGTCCTTAGATTAACTTCCAATCATTCTGAAATGTTCGTATTGAAGCTTCCAGTGCGAATGCCAAGCAGTACAGCATTCCGTTTTCAAATTTCTTTAGTGTCACGCTTACATTTTAATAATTCTCTGTGCCAACTAGACGTGGATATTGAAATAGAGGAAACTTTGAACGTGTTGTATCGTCCTCAATGGAGAAGTTAAAAGAATTAATTTTGAAGTTAATAGAAACTTATATAGGAAGGATCCGCAAGTGTCAATAAAGTATAAAGATTATTCACAGACAAAGTAATGTTCTTTAAATGAGCTTAATAGCATGTTTTGTGTGCGTTCTTTGCGCGAATAGATTCGATTTCGTGATATTTCGACCGTAGACGTTAAGTTGAAGAAACACGTGGGTTTGCTTAATTTTTAAAATTAGAATCGGTAAGATATTGTAATTCTTGTTTTTTAATCGATATCACCGTAAGCAAGGAATAATGCATTTAAAACGCAAGGTGTTACAAGATGTGGAAGAATTAGGAACAGAAACAATAATGATGAGCATAAAGAATAAAGATAATTAAGAGAACAATAGATAACGAATGACATTGAATTTAAATTTTTGCAGATTAAAGTTGGTTGGAAAGCATGAATCCGAAACAAGTTTCATAAGCAAGTAGTTCGAGAGAAGAAACTGTTAGCATAGGATTTACGGCTACATCTAGCCAAGTCAACTTGATGAGATCTCGAAGCCAGCCTGGTGCTGCGCTTAAATTCAAAAACCCTAGGTACCATAGCAAATAGCTTATCCGAATAATTAACCTGAATGTACTTATAGAAAAGACAGCCTTACGGTAGTGGGAAAGTGACGAGACAAGCCGCCAGATCAGCACCAATAATAATGCTGATTCTTTTTTGAATCTTATCAAGAGCTCAAGGTAAAAAACAAGGGCACCGTACCATATGTGGCAGCATTATTCTAAACATGGACGACTGGTAGACTTATAGTCTTATAATAAAATAAATTCCGAAGAGAAAAAATGTCTCAAGCGACATATTGAACCGACTTAGCAGCTGACCTAGCAATGCATTCAATATAGTCTTTCCACTTCATATCCGCAGAGAACGCGAGCCCGAGGATACTCAATGAGTCACTTTTCTGAAGGTTAACATCAGCCATGCTGATGGGAGGCAGAGAGGGGTCTCTTGGATGATTAATGGAGAGAATAGTTTAAGAGGTGTTAAAATTAACGAACCATCTTTTACCCCAGTTAACAACGGACTTGATGTCGTTTTGGACATCGGCTGCTCTTTTTCACCTTGTTGGACTTCTCTTTACTATAGAGGTAGAAGTAAATTGTTGTGTGTCATCAGCGTCGATACAGAGTTGAGAGCTGATGTCCTCCTGCAGGTCATTAATGAAAATTAGAATCAGAGTAGGACCAAGTATGGAGCCCTGGGGGACACCTAAGTTTATATGAAAGGATCTAGACAAATGGCCGTTCAGGATAATTCTCATTTGACGATTTGATAGGAAAGACTGGATCAGTTCAAAAAAGTGTCCGGAGACACCGTAACTTTTTAAGTTTGTGGAGAAGACCTGGATGTCATATCCTGTCAAAGGCTTTCGAGATGCCCAAAGCTACAACCCAGGCTTTACCGTTTTTATCGAGTGCATTACAGACTCTTTCCTCTGCAAATCATCAACATATCAGCGGCTGACCTGAAAAAACGAAAGCCATTTTGCTTATCTCAGAAAAGGCCCTGCGATGAGAGATGATGAAAAGAGTTTCACAAAAAGTGATAGAAGGCTAATAGACCGATATTTTGAAGGATCGGACGGCTCAGCAGATTTGTTAAAAACTGGAACAGCAGCATGCAGGAAAGCAGGAGACAACGATGCATTTATTATAGAGTTCAGGGAGAACAGGAGCTAGTTCGAGAGCACTCTTCTTAATGACTATTACAGGGATACCATCGTGTTCACATGATTTGTGGGAATCTAGCCAAAAATATAGCCATCAAACCCGGCTAGGCGGGTTCGAGGCCTGTCAACCTCCCCGAACGAAACCTTGCCCTTCGGCAAAGCTACGTCCGGGTTCCTCTCTGCTAATACAGAGAGTTAGACAGACGGCGCTGACTTTAACTTAATACAGCTACAATATTTAGCTGTCCCCCACGTGGGGTCGCATGTGGCACAAGGCCGAGTTTTACGTGGTCACCCGAGCCCGTAGGCCCGGCCAAAAATATAGCCTTCGACTCGCCTAGTTGCATCGAGCTAGACCAACAGTAAACTAGTTGCCAATCTAGTAGCACGCTTAAGTTCATGTAGTCGAGACAGCAGGGGAAAAAGCTCATCAAAATATTTTAACTAAAAATATTTTTAAAAAGACAGAAGGAAGTCACGTTACTTTGGCGCGAAAGAGACTGAAGTAAAGATGCCGATACTCTGGAGACGCATGATCGCCTACCACCTGAATGAAATGCATTTTGGCCCATTTTATATTCTTTTATTTCCAGAAAGGCAAAACGTGCTGTTCATGAAGATAGTGCAGAATAATGATTTTCCAGGTCCTACTATTTAGCCCATATCTGGAGAAGACAGCTTCATACCTTTACCAAGGGTATGTACGCATAAGCGAATGCAACGTATCCGATTGGCATTAGAACTCGGATTTTTCCATTTCTCGTTTTCTATTATGCCACTTGTGCATCCACCAATGTACAATAAAACAAATATAGGAAATAACTTTAAAATAATGTTGTGATGAGATAACCCAACTTCCCCATTCACAATAATGGACGGACTAGTTGCCGATAAAGAACGACCACAGCGAACAGTAAGAAAAAAAGGTCTTTGTTTGTTAACACCTATTGCGGTTAGCTTACTCCTGACTCTCTTTCTCTCTCGACATACCTACATCCGATTATAAAATTATTATTGAAAACCACACTCTGGTTTACTTTGTTTATTATATCTTGCACGTGATATAACAGCTGGCGACGAAGGATTGTGCAACGTACTTACTTGAAAAAATATATATATATCAGATTATACTGAACGGATTTCGGAAGCAGATTCGCAAGTCAAAGATATCTGTTGACGCCGATTAGGATTTCGAAAGCGGAGTCACAAGTCAAAAGGAAACATTTGAAAATCAGGATGGAGCAATTAGTCGAAATGACTAAAATGCTGTGTACAAGCTTGCAACAACAACAGCATCAAGAGTTACAACAACAGCAACAAAAACAGCACCAAGACTTACAACAACAAATATTGTAACAGCAAAAAGTCTCGAAAAAATTCTGAAACAGGCGACTGGAGAAAGAAAAAATACTGTTTTTTCTGCCGAAGGAATAGCAAATTCATTATCCGGGCATTACATTTCCAGCATACTTTAAACGTTTCGAAACTATATTTACCAAGAGATGTCAACATTGGTCGGATGAGGAACGAGTAACATTATTAGTCTAGAAACTAGGGACAAACGAGAATAGGAAGTACTCAAACTTGATATTGCCCAGAAAGCCAGAAGTTTCGTTTGAAGAAACTATAAGTATTCTGTCGAAAGGAATAGTCTGTTCCACACGCGATACAGATGCCTAAACATCGTTAAAGCAGATAACGAGGATTTTGTCATACGCGGGAACAGTGAACTCTCTGGTTGAACAATTCAA